>WHUY01000135.1:0-74275 GCA_015179035.1 Tirmania nivea | reverse complement strand
TTACTCTAAACTACCCTACTCTATCGAATCCCTCATATCAAATGATTCAAAGCTCTTGCAGTAATCTTAAAGTAAGAGTATATACAATATTTGCTAGAAGACAACTCTAAAATAGCTAATTCATATTATACATAAGGATATAATTACGCAGATAATAGTTATTTAGGTATAAACACTTAGAATACTATTACTAATAAATATATAATATTAATAATGATCATCAGGAACCTGAAAATACTAGGTTATAAGAAATAGAACTTAGGTAATGTGAGTACTACTAGTTATAGGAGTAGAGTAGACTTTGGGGAAGATAATTATAAGACCCATCAATTTATAGATAAACTAAATTTTAATGACTTAAGTATTCCTAGGAGTTTGTACTAGGTATAGTACTTGTGCATACAGTACATAATATCAGATTTTAATATATTTGAGCCTAGTAAAGTAGAATGAACTAAATTCGCAGAGTTATATAAATGGAGAGCTTCCCACCTAGTAATAGCTTCTAAGGAGCAGATCTATTACTATTAACAGGAGTATAGAAGTATCTTAAACTAGCTGATATAAGATGTTACAAAGAAAGTATGTAAATTATAGCAAGCAATATAGGAAGCTATAGTAGATGTATTTGCTGAATATAAAGTAGATTATCTAAAAATAGTAATTGAACCTATTGATCAACTACTGGATATGGGGCATCCAATAGCCAAATTCCTATATATATTTATTTATCAAGGGTCTGAGAAGACAAGAATAGAGTCTAGTATAGAGTAACTGAGGGCTACTGCTTAAGTATTAAGACTTCTTATAAGCCCTATACTACTTAGCTCTAGCCTCATACTACTATAAACTCTAAAAACACTTTGGCTAGCCTTTCCAAGAACTCCAACTAGAGTACTAGTATAACTCTCTACTATACTAGTATGCTTTATAGTATTCACTACTTTACTAGTACAACCTATAGCATTTGCTATTATATTAGTAGCTCCTCCTAGAGTTCCACTTACCAGAGAACCACCAGAGGTTACTAGTAGTCCATTAGTATTAGTATTGTATAATTAGTTATATTCTCTAGGATAGGTATTAGCTATAAATAGTCTTCCAATTATAGTATAGATTCACATTATTATTTTGGAAGTATATAATCTAGACTCTCTGCATAGAAGTTAGATATTCAATTCTATAACTATTTCTATAACTATAGTTTTAGATTTATATAGTATAGTAGCAATCCTAATAGCAGCTGCTCTATTTATTTCTCAAGGATATGTAATAAAATATATCTATAGTATAGATATCACTGGATGATTTGTCTATATTTCTATAGATTATATATTATATGCTATGATCATAGCTTATATAGAGCCTCACTTGATAGATTTTCAAATAGAATTGGACCCTATAAGTTTAGTATATATTCTGAGTATACTAAGTATATCTGCAGTCAATGCATATACTCCTCTAGTTTAATATAGGCTAACTCTTATGACCCCTATTATCCTACTATATAATAGGAAGGCTAGGAAGTATATAGTCATTAGAAAGACTACTGAAAAGGGTATTACTACTGAGAAGGGTATAACTGCTAGAAGTGTTACTACTAGTAAAGGTGCTGTGAGTATTATAGCTAGAAAATTGGCTATTAAAGATCTAATAAAAGTGAAAGCTACTAAGAGTACTATACTTACTAAAAGTAATTTAGCTACTAAAATATCAGCTGCTTAAGGGTAACCTTCCAAGGTAATTATCTTAATATTAAGAAGATATATACCTACTACTAGTAGTTTGGATAGTTATAAGATATATAGTAAGTTAATTTTAAAGTAAATTAAAGGCTATACTAATATATTTAATAGTATTAGAGGATCTACCAAATTTTCGTATTGATAGTAGAGGAAGTAATATTACAAACTATCCTATAATTTAGAGTGTAATACCAAACTTTTAGTAGGTAATGAGGGATTTTAAACTTTTACGTAGTAGAGAGTCTACTATAGTAATTACTTTTATTGAGACTAGATATATAAGGTTTAGTAAATTTAGATTGAACTGAATTAAGGAATTATACTAATAAATTATTAGATAGTTAGATTGTAAGTATCTTTATAGTAAATAAGGAGGTTGGTGATAGGGGTGATGAGGATAGGAGTAATGGGGATGGGTTTAAAGGTAATAAGGCTGAAGATAATTGGGAATGAATAACTTGGGCATGTGATAGAATTTTTTTTTTTCTTTTAGTTATATTTGATTGAATTTTATTTATTATAGTAATTTAGATGGTTTAATTACGTTTTTATAGTTTCATCTATTTTATCTAGGAGGTTGGGAGATATTATAAGTATAAAATATAATTAAGAATGGACTAGTTAGGTATTTTTCTTAGGTTATATTTCATTGGGTTTCATTTATTATAGCAATTTAGATAGAGATTTTCATAGTTTCATCTATTATATATAGAAGGTTAGGAATAATATGAGACTCTGTAAGTATAGATATATAACCTAAATATGGTAATTAGATATGAATTACTAATATATATATACATAATACTACCATGTATAATATAGATAACATAAAGAGTAACTTACTTATTTTCAAATCAACTTTACAACTTGAAGTCCTTATATATGATATGTAAACTTCTTTTTGTACTCTTAATCTATTCTTACAAATGCTAACAATCTATCAATAATACCTTGTAGAAAGAAGGCAAATAAAAGAAAAGAAAAGACTGTAGTGAGTCTTAAATGTCTACCTTCTACCTATAACTTCTAAAAAAAGTCTAGTATAGATGGAGATATTATTAGTCCAGGAGCATCCTTAAAGTTTAGTACTATAATTAACTTTTCTTCTAAAGTATTAGCTGTCAACTCTCTAGTTAAGGAAATCTCTACTATAATAGGGTCTATTATAGAACTTAAGAGAATAGATAAGAGACTAGCTACAATGCCAATGATCTCGAAGAGATAAGTAAGAACCTTACTAATAAGGATATGTATAGAAACCAGTGAATTAAGTAAGAATTTGAAAAGTAGTCTCTTATAAAATAGAGTAAGATTACAAAAGTCCCTAAGTACTCTACTAATACCTTTAATACTTTATACACTAAGTATATTTACCCATCTTATCTAAAGTATAGGATAGATTGCTAATTGGTATCAGAGTACTCTTACTACCTAATCTGCTAGTATATTTAATAGATCCTTCCTTAGCATTTTGTTTTTGAAATAGAATAGTATAACATCTCTGATAGCATCTTTAGAATCTTTGACAGTATCTATAGAATCTCTAATGATTAAATCTCTAATAAGACTAGTAGATAATATACCTTCTAGAACTACTATAGGGAAATATACTAAAACTTAAAAGCAAAACCGGTCAATCTTACAGTTTCTAGAGGTATTGCAAGATATGACAGAATCAGCAAGTAATAGGGTAAAGTACATTACTCTATTTGAAGAGTTATTTTCTGACCCTCAGTATATAGAAGAAATCCTTAATAAAGTATTGTAATAAATAGAAAGAAACTATTAGAATAATCAGATCTATGATAACAAAATTAATATATATGTAAGCCCCATTATCTTATTTATTGTTAGATAAACAATTGAGAATAGGATAATAGCTTCAGAGTATGGAATCATAAATACAGTTACACCTAGTATAGATATAAAGATGAATATTACATTCTTATATCAATTTGACTGGAATATATCGAAAGAATATATCTTATATCACGGGGTGATATCTAGCCCTACCATAGGTACTTGAGCTCCTATAGAACGACTTTAGATATCTATAAGGACTCTAGATATACTCATAGCAGTGTAGTATAAGCTTTTCTAATACTTATTTATAAGAGATAAGTATATGAAATAGATTTGAACCTCGAAGTGGTATATAACTATCATAGATAGTTAAGGCCTTTATGACACACCCATAGACCCTTAAGGGAGCTACAGTTTAAGTTTCATAAGTATCTAATCAATAGTTCAATAGTTACACCTAGATAAATATACTAATAATATGTACATATATTAGCTATACTAGCTATTACCCTGAAGTCTTGGTATTACTCTGAACTGAAGTTATTACCCTAAACTTTAGGAAAATAACTTGGTAAAAATATATAAAATAATGAAGCTATGAGAGCATACTTTAGACTAAAGTGCATCCAGTGATATTATAAGGGAGTGTAACCTAAGCTAAAGACAAAGATATGGTTGAAATGTAAAGTTCTCTAAATTTAATATTTCAAAGTTGTATCTAGCCCTATTCATTGCTCTGATTCTATTTCCGCCATCTATTTTATAATTAGAGTAATACACATAGACTTATAAGACCTTTAGTAAGGTTAATTAAATTTATAAGGAAGTTTATCTATTACTGATAACAACTCCATGAATAATATAGGTATCGAGATAAATTAATATTCTATAATCTTCTACACATTGGTGCCTATCTAATGATAATCTATTTGTGACCCACAGGTCTTTATTAATAGAGTTATAAGCAGTTGAAAATAATTTTCAATAGATACTAGATGCTATTACAAAAATACTACTGTAAGCTCAAATAAGATGATTCTATGATACTGTTAAGTATTTATTTGATAGTATCAGGGATTGGTATTATATTAGAAGTAGAAATTAGTTATCTTAGCTAAGTATTCTTTAATGGAATAAGTTGGCTTAAGTGAAGTATATGAAACCTGCAGGTATAGGAATCTTCTCTATATTTGAGCTAGTAACCTATAACAATGAGCACAAATTATAACTACATTAATAAAGGTATAGATGGCATAAAATTTAAGAAGAAATTTCGAGCAAGTGATAGGTAGATACGTGTCCCTCAAAATATTTTATTAAAGAATATCTACCATTACCGCATATTATAAATAGTAAGAGTAGTTCTTAGTTAAATCTAATTCTACTATCAAGAGTATTTGAAAGTAAGAGCAACTTGAGTATATAAAGCTTACAAAGTTCTAAGTCTAGTTTACTTTATTTCTGACTGACAAAAGATTTATTTTGTATTGTAAAATAAAATTTATCAGAAAGGAATAAAACAGATTGAACTTCCTATTATAGGATTTTATTCTGAGTTGTAGAATAAATATCATTATAGTAATATAAGTACGGCTGTCCTATTCTTTAGTTACTAAAGTAATATAAGGGTAAATAGAGCTCCCGTAACATTACTTTATAGATAAGTAATTCTCGTCTTATTTATCACTAATATACTTGAATAAACTATGTTTAACTCCTAGACACCAAGAGGCCCTAGCCAGCTCTATTGATCTATTATACTCCTTGATATCATACCCCATGCTATCATATAGTAACCACACAACCTTCTGTAATTAAGAACTAATATAGAAGATGATATGCTAATAGAAGATATCCTCTTATAAGGAATAGAATCTTTTAGGCAGTAGTTTTACTCTCTAGACAAATTAATATCTTATCTACAAGGATTCCTACTGGGTCTATTGTATCACTTTGATATACCAACTCAATAACTACTACGGTAAATAGGTAGCAATACTTCCTTGTAATGTCTACCATACTCACTACTATACCCTACAAGAAATATATACCCCATAATCTCCCAAGAATAATATGACCAATTACTAGCTTGTATTATTCAAGATAAAGTCTCTAAATTAGAACGTCATAAGGCTGAGATTACAGACCTCACGAGGGGTCTACAAGCATAAGCAACCATATTCATTAAATCGCAAGAGGCTTATAAGGTAGCTCAAGAGGTACACTAGGCAGTTTTCGATAGGGCTAAAGTTATATACGAGGACCTCAAATTACTACGGCAGCAAATAACCGAGGAAGTAGCTGCCCTCAAAGGCCAAACTGAGGGACAACAGGATGTAGTTTAATAATTGACTATATCTATCAGTAAAGTGTTAGAAAAGCAGTAGAAAATACTGATCGATAAGCTTACATAGGACATAGGGGCTATCATTGATTCAGCAAAGATTGAATTTAATACTATTGAGGTAGATGTAGATAAGGTAAGCGATTAGATACAAAAGGTAATTAAACAAGAATAAAATAATTATATTCAAAGTTGTGAGATGAATAGGGAATTAGTTGAGGCTCTATCCTACTTAATTCAAACTCACAAATACAAGCTCAAGAACGTTCAAGAGTAGCTAATCGACTGACTAAATCTTACCAAATACACTCGATCAATTTATATTGATAGTTTCATCCATGATGTCCACTCCAGCCTGGTGGATAGTCTCATACTACCACTACTACTACCTCCACCTCTACCATCTCCTCCTCCTCTAGCTAAAAAGACTAAGGTTCTTTCTGAAAGAAAAGAACTCTAAAACCTCTCCCTACCTCTAAAGTTCGATGGAACTTCAAGCAAGGTAAAGGAATTCTTGATAAAGGTAGAATATATATTCCAACGTATACTACTGACATATTCTACTCATAGTGAAAAGATTCTGTTTGTTGTAGATTTATTAACGGGTAGAGTAAGTACCTGGTATTATGCCAACCAGGATAAATAAATACTAGATACTAATTCCAGATAGGTCAAATAGGATACATTTAATATCTTTAAGTGAGAATTTATTAATACCTACTAGAACTAGTATGAGCAATGCAATATGAAGCTCTTCCTTCAAAAGGAGTACTAGAAAAAAGGTAAGTTGATAAAAAATTTCATTACTTAAGTTAGAATTTATCAGTTGGTAGTAGAACTACTACAAAAATAGCTTTGGGAGCACCTAATCATAGTTATTCAATCAGAGATCAGAGCCCACATAGTTTGAGTCAGCACTGACAAGGATATTCTTGATAAGGTATCTGCAAGTATAGAAATATCCTTCCAAGCTATTGTAAATACTGGGTAACAGGTTGAGTATGAGAAGATAAGGCAAGTATATGTACAAAGCTAGTTTTATTAAAAAGAACAGGCTGCTGATATAAAGAAGGAGGTAGTCCCTGCTCCCAAGACTAATAAGAAGAAGTCCGAAAACCTTAAGGACCGAATCTCAAAGCTGAAGTAAAAGGTGAAAACCAAGCCTAATGCTAAATCCAAATTTAAGTCTAATATTTCCTTAAAGAAGGAAAAAGAGCTTAGCTAAGATATAGTTACTTATGCTATGTACTAGGTTTGGAAGAAGAATATGCAGTGCATCAAGTATAGGGATAAAAACTACCTGATGGGTGATTATATAGTTAGATAGAAACTATTGGCAGAGTCAAAGAAAAAGGGTAAGGCTAAGGAGGAAGTTAAGAAGGTGGTAATAGTAGCTACTCTGATAGAGCTACTTGAACTTTCTTTTGGTTAGATCATCAGTAATGACAAGTTGGATTATGGGGAGAATTTGGACTGTTAGGGATATAGGCTATCTAGTATATTGGATTAGATAGTCTGATGGGATTAGTTTTCCATTTATATTATGAAGAAGAGTATCTCTATTGGTAGTTAGAAGAAGGAACATGTTAGAGAACTTATGGATATTGACCCCACTTTTATTAGTTCTATTTCTTATAATTTATCTTCTTCTGCTTTTCTTTCTTTATAAAATAGAAAAAAAAGGACAAAAAAAAAAGCCGATAATAAAGTGACTCCTTTTATTGGTAAACTCTAAAAAAGACCATAAAAGGTGGCGGTGCCAGATATTTCATTAGATGGAATAAAGGATCTCTCTTTAGCAGGAAAATCTGATACGAAGATATTGAAGTCTGATGAGTTGAAATTTCTCATTTCCATTAAGTTATCATAAATATATAGAGAAATTAAATATAACCTTTCTATTAATATTTTAGTTAACACTAGTATAGAAGCTACGATTTTCGATTCTGATTTTGTTGAACAGATGATGTTGCCTTGAGTTAAGAGTGAGAAAAGACTAAGATGAGATAGGATTAATAGCTCAATTCTTAAGAGGTCTAGTATAGTGTAGGTCCGGAACCTACAGATGGAAGTCTTTGATGTAAGATCAAGGTAAAATAAAACTTTTCACCTAGTAACTAAGGTTGCATGCCTCGAACCAGGTCTTCCACTCATTTTGAGAATAGATTAGATTATTGCTAATTATGATAAGCTATGAGTTAGTACTCTTTATAGGCTCGAGCTTAAGAAGGCATTAGAAATCGAAGAGGTTAATGATTTTGCTGACTTTAACAAAGTACTCATAGAGACTCAGTATATTGGACTTATTGAGATTGAGGAATAGGATTATTAGCAGTTCACAAATGGAGACATTCACAAGGTTATAAAAATAACTGTGAGTGAGAACCTAGAGGAAGTTGCTGATCGATTACCATCTTAGTATAAGGATTTTAAAAAAATCTTTGGAAAAGAGATGTAATCTACCCTTTCCTCTTATAGTCCACAGGATATAACAATCGAGTTGGAAGAAAGAAAAAGTCTATCATCAGAAAAGTTGTATCTCTTCTTCTTTGATAAGCTAGAGCTTCTCAAAGAATACCTTGATAAGATACTCTGAACTAGCAAGATTAGACTGAGCAAAAGTAGTACTAGTACTCCTATTTTCTTTGCCAATCAACCTAATGGCAAGCTTCAAATAGTTGTAGACTATAGAGGTCTTAATACTATTACTAAGAAAGATAAGTATCCCCTGCTACTTATTATTACTCTCATAGAATAAGTTGACACTCTACAGGTTTTCTTTAAACTTGACTTAAAACTTGGGTTTAACTCGTGAAGAATAGTAGCTGAAGACTGTCACGGGGTAACACCCAGCCCTACCATAGGTACTTGAGCTCCTATAGAACGACCCTAGATATCTATACAGACTCTAGGTATACTCATAGCAGTGTAGTGCAAGCTTTGCTAATACTTATCTATGAGAGATAAGTATATGAAATGGGTATGAATCCCGGAGTAGTATATAAGTATCATAGATAGTTGAGACCCTTATAGCACGCCCATAGACCCTTGAGGGAGCTACGGTTTAAGTTTTATAAGTATCCGATCAATGGTTCAATGGTTATACCTAGATCAATATGCTGACTATATGCATATATACTAGCTATACTAGCTGTTACCCTGAAGTCTTAGTGTTACCCTGAACTGAAGTTATTACCCTGAACTTTAGGAAAATAACTCGGTAAAAATAAATAAAATAATGAAGCCACGAGGGCATACTTTAGACTAAAGTACATTTGGTGACATTATAAGGGAGTGTACCCTTAGCCAAGGCCAAAGATACGGTTGAAATATAAAGTTCTCCAAATTTAATATTTTAAAATTGTATCTAAGCTTATTTACCACCCTTATTCTATTTCCGCAATCTATTTTATGATCAGAGTAATACTTGTAGAGTTATAAGACCTTTAGTAAGATTAATTAAATCTACGAGGAAGTTTATCTATTACTGATAACAACTCTACGAATAATATAGGCATCGAGATGAATTAACATTCTATGATCTTCTATATATTGACACCTATCCAATGATAATCTGTTTGTGACCCACGAGTCTTTATTAATAGAATTATGAGTAGTTGAAAATTATTTTCAATAGATACTAGATACTATTAAGAAAATACTACTGCAAGCTCAAATAAGATGATTCTATAATACTGTAGGGTATTTATTCGATAATATCGGGGATTGGCGTTATATTAGAAGTAGAATTTAGTTATCTCAGCTAAGTATTCTTTAATAGAATAAGTCGGCTTAAGTAAAGTATATGAAACCTGCAGGTATGGGAATCTTCTCTATGTTCACGCTAATGACCTGTAGTAATGAATGCAGATTACGACTGCGTTAATAAAGGTGTAGATAGTATAATACTTAGGAAGAAATTCCGAAGAATGACAAGAAGGTATGTGTCCCCCAAAATATTTTATCAAAGAAATATCTACCATCACTATGCATTATAAATAGTGAGATTAGTTCTTGGTTAAATCTAATTCTATTATCAAGAGTATTTGAACGTAAGAGTACTTTGAGTACACGAAGTCTACAAAGTTCTAAGTCTAGTTTACTTTATTCCCGACTAATGAAAGATTTATTTTGTGTTATGAAATAAGATCTGTCGGAAAGGATTAAACTAGATTGAACTTTCTGCTATAGGATATTATTCTTCATTTTGGAATAAGTATCATTACAGTAGTAGAAGTACGGCCGTCCTATTTTCTAGTCATAAGAGTACTATAAGAGTTAATAGGGCCTCTGTGACATTACTTTGTAGACAAGTAATTCTTATCTCGTTAAAATATTATATACTCGAATTATTATATCTAACTCCTAGACACCAAGAGGGCTTTGCCAGCCCTACTAATCTCTAACCCTCCTAGATATTACACCCCGTACTATTACCCAACATCTACACAACCTTCCGCAATCGGCGACTGATATAGAAGATGAATTTCAAGACATGTCTATGGAAGATATCCTATCTCGAGGAATAGAATCTTCCAGGCAGTAGCTCTAATACTCTCCAGATAAACTGATATCATACTCACAAAGGTTTTTACCAGGTCCTTTACATCGATAGGAACCAACCCAATGACTAACTCGTTGAGTAAGTAGTAATACCTCCTCACAATGTCCACAACGTCTACTACCATGCTCTACAAGAGCTACCAATCCCACAATCAGTTAAGAACAATATGACCAACTATTGCTTTGTATTATTCAAGATAGAGCTACCGAATTCGACTACCAACGAGCCGAATTAGCAGACTTCACTAGGGGTCTACAAGTACAAGCATGTTTATTAGTTGAATCACAGGAGGCCCACAAAGTTATTTTCGATGGTACGAAAGCTATATATGAAGACCTTAAGTTATTATGACAGCAGGTAACTAAGAAAGTAGTTACCCTTAAGAGCCAGACGGAAGGACAACAGGATGTAGTCCAACGATTAACTGTAGTCATCAGTAAGGTATAGGAAAAGCAGTGGGAGTCACTGACTGACAAACTCATACAAAATACAGGTACAATTATCGATGCAGCTAAAACCGAGTTCGATACGATTAAAGCTAACGTAAGAAAGGTAAGCGATTGGATGCAGAAGGCGATCAAGCAAGAATAAGACGATCGCATCCAGAGCTGTAAAATAAATAGGGAATCAGTTGAGGCTCTTTCCCACCTAATACAAACTTACAAATGTAAGCTTAAGGACTTCCAAGAGCAATGAATCATCAGACCAAACCCCACCAAATATACTCGATTGATCCACACTGACAGCTTTATCCGAGATGTCTACACTGGTATAGTAGGTGGTTTAGTACCTCTACCACTACTACCTCCACTACCACCATCTCCTCCTCTACCAACTAAGAAGACTAAGGTTCTTTCTGAAAAGAAAGAACCTCAAAATCTCCTATTACCTCCAAAGTTCGATGGAACTTTAAGCAAGTTGAAGGAATTCTTAATAAAGGTAGACTATACATTCGAACGTATGCTACTGATATATTCTACCCATAGAGAAAAGATCTTGTTCATAGTAGATCTATTAACCGGCAGAGTAAGTAGTGTGCGCCACGGGGCGAGTCGGTTCGAGTTCATGACCTTGACAACTCGTTCGGTAATCGCCTCGCCTCGGTTGTCGCTAGTGGCAACTCACCTCGGACCGACTTGCCGAATATTCGGTGATCGACAGAATGCTCGCCAAGCCTCTATACTAACCTCCTTTATGCTCGGGCATCTGCCAAGCCTAGTCGGTTCCCGCCCTTACTGGCAGCGCATACAAATAATAGGTAACGAGTGCTAACAATAACAGCGAAATAGATGACAGTATAAGCCATACGTGACATTACAGGCAATCGGTAATACTACAGGTAATCCGTGACAGTTAAAGTGACCGTGACACTACAGGCAATCGGTAACAAGACAAGCGACCGTGACAGTACAGGTAATCGGTGACAGGAGAAGCGACCATGACAGTAGAGGCAATCGGTGACAGTAGAAGCGACTGTGACTGTACAGGCGATCGGTAACAGGAGAAGCGACCGTGACAGTACAGGCAATCGGTGACAGGAGAAGCGACCATGACAGTAGAGGCAATCGGTGACAGTAGTTGCGATCCGTAATAGTACAGACAATCCGTGACAGTAGAAGCGACCGTGACAGTACAGGCAATCCGTGACAGTAGAAGCGATCCGTGACATTACAAGCGATTTGTAATAGTAGAATTCTATGACAATGCAGGCTAGACAGAGCGAAGGAATGAGAAATATAAAATAAAAGGCTTGGCGAGTATTGTGTAGATCACCGAGTTGGGGCGAGTTGAGTTGAAGCATCGAAAAGCCGACTCGGCGAGTTGTCGACAGACGAAAACTCGTTCGCCGAGTCGGTTCTTAGCGAGGTGGGGCGAGTTGTACTCGCCCCGTGGTGCACATTAAGAGTAAGCACCTGGTATTATACCAACCAGTATAAGCGAACACTAGATACTAATTCTGGATAGATCGAATGGGACACATTTAATGTTTTTAAGCAAGAATTTATTAATGCCTACCAGAACTAGTACGAGCAACGAGATGTGAAGGTCTCTCTTCAGAAAAAGTACCAGAAGAAAGGCGAGGCAATGAAGGATTTTATTGCAAGGGTCAAGATTCATCAGTTGGTAGCAGAACTACTATGAGAACAGCTCTAGAAGTACCTGATCATAGCTATTTAACCCGAGACCAGAGCCCACATGGTCCGAGTTAGTACCAATAAAGACATTCTTGATAAGGTACCTACTAGTATAGAGATATGCTTCCAGGCTATTACCAACACTGAGTCTCAAGTAGAATATGAAAAGGTAAGGGAGGTACATGCACAGAGCTAGTTCCGTCAAAAAGAACAGGCTACCAGTATGAAGAAGGAGGCAGCTTCTGCCCCTAAGACAAATAAGAAAAAGTCCGAGAATCTTAAGGACCGAATCTTAAAGCCGAAGTAGAAGGTAAAAACCAAGCCTGATGCCAATTCCAAACCCAAGTCTAATACTTCCTCCAAGAAGGAAAAAGAGTCTGGCCAAGACACAGTAACCTATGCTATGCGGCAGGCTCAGAAGAGAGACATGCAGTGCATCAAGTATAGAAATAAGTCTCACATAATAGGTGGCTACATAGTGGAATGGAAACTATCGGTAGCAGTAAAGGGAAAGGGAAAAGCTAAGGAGGAAGTAAAGAAAGTGGCAACGGTAGTAGCAGTGGTAGAGTCATTGGAGATTTCTTTTAGTAAGATCATCAGTGATAATGAGTTGGACTATGGAGAGAACTCGGACTGTTAGGGATGCAGGCTATCTAGTATGTCAGGTCAGATGGTCTCACAGGATTGGTTTTCCATTTATATTGTGAAGAAGGGCATCTCTATTGGTAGTTCGAAGGAAAAACATGTTGGGGAACCCATGGATATCGACCCTACTTTTATTAGTTCTGTTTCTTGTAATCTATCTTTCTCTGCTTTTCTTTCTTTACAAAACACAAAAAAAGAGACAAAAAGAAAAGCTGATAATAAGGTAGCTCCTCTTGTCGGCGAACTCCAAAAAAGACTACGAAAGGTGGCACTGCCAGATATTTCATTGAATGGAATTAAGGATCTCTCTTTGGTAGGAAAATCGGGTGTAAAGGTATTGAAGTCTGATAGGCTGAAGTTTCTTATCTCTGTTAAGTTATCTTAGATGTATGGAGGAATAAAAAGGGAACTTTCTATTAATGTTTTGGTTGATACTGGTATGGAAGCTATGATTTTCAATTCTGATTTTGTTGAACAGATAATATTGCCTTGGGTTAAAAGGGAGAAAAGACTGAGATTAGAGAGCGCCGATGGCTCGATTCTCAAGAGGTCTAGCACAGTGCAAGTCCGGAACCTATAGATAGAAGTTCCTGATGCAAGATTAGGGCGAAACGAAACGCTTGACCTAGTAACCAAGGTTGCATGCCTTGAACCAGGTCTTCCACTTATTTTGGGGATGGATTAGATCATTGCCAATTGTGATAAGCTACGAGTCACTACTCCTTATGAACTCAAACTTAAGAGGGCATTGGAGATCGAGGAGGTTACTGATTTTACTGACTTTGACGAAGTACTTGCAGAGACTCAATATATTGGACTTATTGAGATAGAGGAATAGGATTATCAGAAGTTTGCTAATAGAGATGTTTGCAAGGTTATGAAAATAATTGCGACTGAGAATCTTAAAGAACTTGCTGATCAATTGCCATCTCAGTATAGGGATTTTGCAAAAATCTTTGGAAAGGAGATGCAATCTGCTCTTTTCTCTCATGGTCCGTAAGATATGACAATCGAGTTAGAAGAAGGAAAAGGTCTGCCATCAGGAAAATTGTACCCCCTCTCCCCTAATGAATTAGAGCTTCTTAAAGAATACCTTGATGAGATGCTCCGAACCGGTAAGATTAGACTAAGCAAAAGCAGTACTAGTGCTCCTATTTTCTTCACCAAACAACCTAATGGTAAGCTTCGAATAATCATGAACTATAGAGGTCTCAATGCCATTACTAAAAAAGATAAGTATCCCCTGCCACTTATGACTACTCTCATGAAATAAGTTGGCACTTTACAGGTTTTCTCTAAACTTAACTTAAAACTTGGGTTTAACTTGCTAAGAATAGTAGTGGGAGATAAGTGGAAGACAGTATTCAAGACCAGATATGGCTTATATGAGTATACAGTTATGCCCTTTGGGCTAATTAATACTCTATCTGTCTTTCAATAATATGTTAACAATATTTTATCTGAAAGAATCAATTGAGAGATCATTGAATATATTGATGATATCCTTATATATACTCAGACTAAAGAAGAACATGTCGAGCTCGTTCGTTGGATATTGCAAAAGCTAATGGAAAATAACCTTTGTATTAATATTGATAAGTGTATCTTCCATATTCTTAAGGTAGAATTTATAGGATTTAAGGTCAGTACTAAAGGGATACAAATGGGTCAGAAAAAAGTCGAGGACATCCATACATAGCGAGCCCCTCGGAATGTTAAAAAGGTATAGAAGTTTATTGGTTTTACTAATTTCTATCGCCGATTTATCAAAGGCTTTAGTAGTTTGACTCTCCCAATTCAAACACTTATGCATAATAGAGTTCTTTAGAATTGGACACAGCAGTATCAAAAGGCCTTCAATAAGCTAAAATATAGGTTTACCACAGCTCTAATACTATGCCATTATTATCTCGAATGACTAAAGATGATCGAGACAGACACGTCTGATCTAGCAAAGGCTAGTATCCTATCTCAGAAGGAACTAGATAGTTGTTGGCATCCAGTTACTTACTACTTGAAGCGCTTCATCCCAGTAGAGCTTAATTACGATATCCATGATAAGGAAATAGTTGTAATTATCAATTACTTTCAGGAATGGAGACACTTCTTGATGGGTGCCCTAAAGGAGATAATTGTTTATACGGACCATAAGAACCTTGAGTACTTTAATTCTACGAAGTTACTCAATTGAAGGCAGGCTAGATGGGCGGAAATACTAAGCTAGTTCACTTTTAGGATCATCTACCACCTAGATAACAAGAATAGTAAGGCTGATGCGTTTCCCCGTCAGGTTGATCCTGACCTTGAAGAAGGGGGGAAGAAGCAGGACTACACGATTGGAATATTCAAACCTGGTCAATTCCAACTAGGTCTGGGTGAGGAGGAACTAGTAACATACTAAATTATGACAGTAAAGACCTCATAGATAGAAGAATCAACTTGGTCAAAGGAAATTCTAGAGGCTGACCTTATAGATAAGAAGTGGTTAGGGATTTGGAACGCGTTGATGTTTAGCAAGGAGTATCCCAGTCTTGAGCACTATAGTTTGGAAGATAATATGGTAACCTATGAAAGACATTTGTATATTCCTGATAATAACTCTTTCAAGCCAAAGGTGGCATTCTAGAGCCATGATGCTAAAGTTATAGAATACTTTGGACATGACAAAATCCTCGAACTAATGAAACAAAACTACTACTGGCTAAACATAGAAGATTGAGTATGTGACTACGTCCGTACATATGATGCTTGCCAGCATAACAAGATAGTACGACATAAGAAATATGGCAAGCTCGTACCTCTTCCAATTCCCTATAAGCCTTGGGAACATATTTCAATGGATTTCATTACTGATTTACCTCCAGTCAAAGGGTATAATTAGATCTAGTTTATTATTGATAGGTTTACTAAATAGTATATTTCATTCCTTTAAAGAACTGGAAGGCTAAAGAATTAGCTGGAATATTTATCAAGGAGGTGAAGAAACTACATGGGTTGCTAAAAAGAGTTGTTTTGGATAAGGACTTGGTATTCATAAGTTCATTCTGGATAGAAGTCATATAGTCATTAAGAGTTAAGTTAGATAAGTCCTCGGCATATTATCTCCAAATAGATAGTCAAACTGAATGGGTCAACTAGATCTTGAAGTATTATCTACGGACGTATTACTGTTAGGATTAGAATAACTAAGTTGAATTACTTCCATTGGCTGAGTTCTGTTATAATAATAATATCTACTCTAGTATTAAATGCACTCTTTTTTATATAGCATATAGTAAACATCACAAGAACAACTTCCAGAACCTAACTAATACCTCAACCGAATCTAACAACCTTAAGGCAGCTAAGACGTTCGAAACCTTGGATACAATGAGAGAGGCTATAAGGGAGAACATAAAGGCAGTGTAGACTTATATGTCAAAATACTACAATCTTAAGGTAGTAGAGAAGGAACCAATATTCAAGGTAGGAGACTGGGTTATAGTCAATGCTAAAAACATTAAAACTAGGCATCGAATCAAAAAGCTTGACTATAAGCTTCGAAGAAAGTTCAAAATCAAATGACTTATTAATACTTATACCTATATATTAAAACTTCTATCAAGCATAAGTATAACATACTCCATCTTCCATATCAGTCTGTTGGAACCCTACTACCTTAATATGATTACTGGCAGATATTCACCAACACCTTCTCCTATCGATCTCAAAGAATCAGAGTACTAGATTAAGAAGATTAGGACTAGTAAGCTTTAGAATAGAAGAGTTATGTACTTAGTATCTTAGAAGGGTTATAGTTCTGATAATAACATATAGAAACCATATGAGAACTTGAAGGATGAAGGCTCTGAAATCATTTGGAAATTCTATCTGAATAATCTTCGAAAGCCATAAGACTCTAATATTATCTTATGAGGATTTTTTATTTTTTCTTATTTAGGCTTTACATTTTTAAAATTATCGTTCACTCATTTTTTGTTTTCTACTTATATTTCTTATGCTATTTTCTATCCTAGGAGTGCAATGAGACATACGTAGCTGTGTTTCAGCTATTGTATATGAGGACTAGTTCTTAAGCTACATCCATAGTCATTAGGAGTAATACTAATTCTATTTACATGATCAATTAGGTTCTTGTAGACAAGAACCTTAAAGGGGGAGGCACTCTTACAGAGTGACATCTAGCCCTACCATAGGTACTTGAGCTTCTATAGAACGACCTTAGATATCCATAAGGACTTTAGGTATACTCATAGTAGTATAGTGTAAGCTTTTCTAATACTTATCTATAAGAGATAAGTATATGAAATGGGTTTGAACCTTAGAGTAGTATATAACTATCATAGATAGTTAAGACCCTTATGACACGCCCATAGACCCTTGAGGGAGCTACGGTTTAAGTTTCATGAGTATTCAATTAATGGTTCAATAGTTACACCTAGATCAATAAGCTGACTATATAAATATATACTAGCTATACTAGCTATTATCCTGAAGTCTTGGAGTTGCCTTGAACTAAAGTTATTACCCTAAACTTTAGGAAAATAACTTGGGAAAAATAAATAAAATAATGAAACTACAAGGTTATACTTTAGACTAAAGTGCATTCGATGATATTATAAGAGAGTATACCCTATACTAAGGCTAAAGATAGGATTGAAATATAAAGTTTTCCTAATTTAATATTTCAAAGTTATATCTAGGCCTATTTATCGCTCTAATTCTATTTTCGCAATCTATTTTATGATCAAAGTATTACTCATGGACTTATGAAACCTTTAGTAAGGTTAATTAAATCTATAAAGAAGTTTATCTATTACTGATAACAACTCCGCGAATAATATGGGTATCAAGATGAATTAAGATTCTATAATCCTCTACATATTGGTGCCTATCTAATGATAATCTATTTGTGACCTACAGGTCTTTATTAATAGAGTTATGAGCAGTTGAAATTTATTTTCAATAAATACTAGATACTATTAAGAAAATACTACTGCCTGCTTAAATAAGATGATTCTATAATACTGTAGGGTATTTATTCGATAGTATTAGGGATTAGTATTATATTGAAAGTTGAAATTAGTTATCTTTACTAAGTATTCTTTAATGAAATAAGTCAGCTTAAGTTAAGTATATGAAACCTGCAGGTATAGAAATCTTCTCTATGTTTGGACTAGTACCCTATAATAATGAGTACAGATTACAACTGTGTTAATAAAGGTATAAATAGCATAACACTTAAGAAGAAATTCTGAGGAAATGATGAATAAGTTTGCATTCTCTAAAATATTTTATCAAAGAATATCTACCATCACCGTGCATTATAAATCGTGAGAGTAGTTCTCAGTTGAATCTAATTCTACTATTAAGAGTATTCAAAAGCAAATACACCTCGAGTATATGAAGCCTATAAAGTTCTAAGTTTAGTTTACTTTATTTTTAACTGACGAAAGATTTATTTTGTGTTGTAAAATAAGATCTGTTAGAAAGGAATAGAGCAAATTGAACTTTCTGCTATAGGATTTTATTCTAAGTTGTGGAATAAATATCATTGTAGTAGTATAAGTACAGCCGTCCTATTTTTTAGTTGCTAGAGTACTATAAAAGTGAATAGGGCCTCTATAATATCCTAGACTACATAGGCTAGCTTTTGAAAAGAGCTTAATTTACATATTTAAAGAATATTTACAAGGTATTTTAAATGATTTGCTAGGATACTTGTAGAGGCTAATTTAGTATTATTATCTACAGTTGTAGTTATCTGTTTTATATATAGAAAGTAATTAATCTTATTTATTATTACTATTTCAATAGTAAGAAGAAACTCAAAAATATTAATAGTGAGTTTATTAAGAATATAAGTAATCTCTTTATATATTTAATCTTCACTACCCTATACTATATTCTAAGAATATAAGAAAATAGAGAATATAAAAAAATAATAGACTTTAGCTATATTGATTGTAGTAGTATATAGTAAGTGGTAGTTAAACTCATTCGGAATACTAAAGTATAGTAAATGTCTATAAGAGACTATTAAATCAATAGCAGCTATACCTAATAAGTATTTAAGAGAAGATTATCAAAGTAATATAGTTTAAGTTAGTAAAAAAGAGTCAACATAGTAGAAAGAAAGTGAGGTAGTAGTAGAATGTGGCTTATAAGGTAGACTCAGAGGAGGTAGAAGAGTTTATAAGACAGTTTACTATAGATCTGAAAAGTACTAGTCTTAACTTAAGTGAAGAAGAATCAGATATAGATAAATCTGGAAGTACAATAGAGGAGGATACTTAGAAGAGCAATGAGCCAATATATATAAAAGAGAAAAAGAATGATAGTAGTAGTAAGGAGAATAATACTAAGAATAATAGTAAGATAGAAGAGGGCGGAATTAGTAGAGTAGAGGAGAATGAAGTAAGTGGGGTAGAGGATAATGAATAAGTAAGGTAGAGAAAGATTAAGGGGGATATATACCAGATACTTTATTTTAGTTTAAAGTTTTAATTCTAATGGATTATGAGGGGGTATAAGGGGGAGGTTGGTTTAACCTTAGTTCTTAGTATTACAAGGTGACATCCAGCCCTACCATAGGTACTTGAGCTCCTATAAAACGACCCTAGATATCCATATAGACTCTAGGTACACTCATAGCAGTATGGTGCAAGCTTTTCTAATACTTATCTATAAAAGATAAGTATATGAAATGGGTATAAACCTCGGAGTAGTATATAACTGTCATAGATAGATAAGACCCTTATGACATACCTATAGACCCTTGAGGAAGCTACGGTTTAAGTTTCATAAGTATCTGATCAATGGTTCAACAGTTACACCTAGATCAATATACTAACTATATATATATATACTAGCTATACTGGCTATTACTCTAAAGTCTTGGTATTACCCTAAACTGAAGTTATTACTCTAAATTTTAGAAAAATAACTTGGTAAAAATAAATAAAATAATGAAGCCATGATAGCGTACTTTAGACTAAAGTGTATTTAATGATATTATAAAGGAGTATACTATAAGCCAAGGCTAAAGATACGATTGAAATATAAAATTCTCTGAATTTAATATTTTAAAGTTGTATTCAGGTCTATTCTTTCACCCTGATTCCATTTCCGCAATCCATTTTATGATTGGAGTAATACTTGTATTGCTATAAAATCTTTAGTAAGGTTAATTAAATCTATAAAGAAGTTTATTTATTACTAATAATAACTCTATGCATAATATAGGTATAGAGATAAAATAAGATTCTATGATCTTCTATATATTAACGCCTATCCAATCATAATCTATTTGTAACCTACGAGTCATTATTAGTAGAGTTATGAGCAGTTGAAAATTATTTTTAATAGATACTAGATGCTATTAAGAAAATACTACTGCAAGCTTAAATAAGATGACTTTATGATACTGTTGGGTATTTATTTGATAGTATTGGGGATTAGCATTATATTGGAAGTAGAAATTAGTTATTTTAGCTAAGTATTCTTTAATGGAATAAGTCAGCTTAAGGGAAGTATATGAAACTTGTAAGTATAGGAATCTTTTCTACATTTAGGCTAGTAACTTGTAATAACAAGTATAGATTACGACTGCATTAACAAAGATGTAGATAGCATAATACTTAGGAAGAAATTCTGAATAGTGATAAGTAGGTATGTATCCTCCCAAATATTTTATCAAGAAATATCTACTATCACTGTATATTATAAATAGTAAAAGTAGTTCTCGATTAAATCTAATTCTACCATTAAGAGCATTTGAAAATAAGAACACCTCTAGTACATGAAGTCTACAAAGTTCTAAGTCTAGTTTACTTTATTCCTGACTGATAAAAGATTTATTTTATATTGTAAAATAAGATCTATCAGAAAGGACTAAAATAGATTAAACTTTCTACTATAGGATTTTATTCTGAGATGCGGAATAAATATCGTTGTGGTAATAGAAGTATGGCCGTCCTATTCTTTAGTTGCTAGAATGCTATAAAAGTGAATAGAGTCTCTATTCTGATATTACTTTGTAGACAAGTAATTCTTATCTTATTTAAATAATGATATACTTAAATCATTATATCTAACTTCTAGATACTAAGAGGGCCTCGCCAGCCCTACCAATCTCTTATATATCCAGATATTATACCTTGTGCTATCATATAATGACTACATAATCTTCTTTAATCAGTAACAGATATAGAGAATAAGTTCCAAAATATACTAATAGAAGATATTCTATTTTGAGGAATAGAATCTTCTAGGCAGTAGCCCCAATACTCCCCAGATAAGCTAACATCATACTTACAAGAGTTTTTGCTAGGACTATTACTGTCACAAGGGCCTTATTAACCCTTATAGTACTCTTGTGACTAGAAAATAGAATAGCTATACTTTTACTGCTGCAATAATACTTATTCCAAAATACAGAATAATATTCTATAGTAGAAAGTTTAATTCGCTTTAGTCCTTCTTAATAGATCTTATTTTATAACACAAAATAAATCTTTCGTTAGTCAAGAATAAAGTAAACTAGACTTAGAACTTTGTAGGCTTCATATACTCGAGGTGCTCTTACTTTCAAATACTCTTGATAGTAGAATTAAATTCAACTGAGAACTACTCTTACTATTTATAATATACGGTGGTGGTAGATATTCTTTAATAAAATATTTTGGGGGACGTGCACCTACCTATTACTTCTTTGGAATTCCTTCCTAAGTATTATACTATTTACACCTTTGTTAATGTAGTCATAATCTGTGCTTATTATTATAGGTTACTAGCCTAAATGTAGAGAAGATTTCCATCCCTATATATTTCATATACTTTGCTTAAGCCAACTTATTCCATTAAAGAATACTTGGCTAAGATAACTACTTTCTACTTCCGATATAATACCAATCCCTAATACTATTGAATAAATACTCGACAGTATCATAGAGTCATCTTACTTAAGCTTACAGTAGTATTTTCTTAATAATGTCTAGTATCCTTTAAAAATAATGTTCAACTACTCATAACTCTATTAATAAAGACTCGTGGGTAACAAATAGATTATTATTGGATAGGTGTCAATATTTAGAAGATCATAGAATTATAATTCATCTTGATACCTATATTATTTACGGAGTTATTATCAGTAATAAATAAATGTCCTTGTGGATTTAATTGACCTTATTAAAGGTCTTGTAACTTCTTGAGTATTATTCCAATCATATAATGGATTGTGGAAATAGAATTAGAGTGATAAATGGGCCTAGATACAACTTTGAAATATTAAATTTATAGAACTTTATATTTCAATCATATTTTTGGCTTTGGCTTAGGATGCACTCCGTTATAATATCACTGGATGCACTTTAGTCTAAAGTACGTCCTCGTAGCTTTATTATTTTATTTATTTTTACTGAGTTATTTTTCTAAAGTTCAGGGTAATAACTTTAGTTTAGAGTAATGCCAAGACATTAGAATAATAGCTAGTATAGGTAGTATATGTATATATAGTCAGCATATTGATCTAGGTATAACTATTGAACTATTGATCAGATACTTATGAAACTTAAACCGTAGCTCCCTCAAGGGTCTATCGGCGTGTTATAAGGGTCTTAACTATTAATAATAGTTATATATCCCTCCGAGAGTTATACCCATTTCATATACTTATCTCTTATAGACAAATATTAGAAATGCTTGTACTACACTACTATAAGCATACCTAGAGTTCTTATGGATATTTAGGGTTATTCTATAAAAGCTCAAGTACCTAAGCTAGGGCTGAATAGTACCCCGTGATAGTGTATCCCCCTTTAAGGTTCTTGTCCGTAAAAACCTAATTGATCATACAAATAGAATTAGTATTACTACTAATGACTATAAATGGGGCTTAAGGACCAGTCCTCATATACAACAGCCAAAATACAGCTGCGTACGTCTCATTGCACTCCTGGGACAGAAATGGCATAAGAAATACAGGTAAGAAACAAAAAATGTATGAAAGATTATTCTAAAAACCTAAAGTCTAAATAGGAAAAAATAAAAAATCCTCATAAGATAATATTAGGGTCCTGTGGCTTAAGTGGGTTATCTAAATACAATTTCTGAATGATTTCGGATCCTCCATCCTTTAAGTTCTCATATGGTTCCTATACGTTATTATTAGAACCGTAACTCTTCTAAAAAACCAATTACATTACTCTTCCTTTCTGAAGCTTACTAGTCCTAACCTTCTCAATTTAGTACTCTGATTCTTTGAAATCGACAGGAGGGGGTATTGGCAAACGTCTGCCAGCAATTGTATTAAGGTGGTAAAGTTCTAACAGACTGATATAGAAGATGGAATAGGTTTTACCTATACTTGGAGGAAGTTCTAGCTCATAGGTATAAGTACCAATTAGTCATTTGATTCTGAACTTTCCTTAAACCTTGTAGTCAAGCTTTTTGGTTGGATGCCTAGTCTTAATATTTTTAGCATTAAGCATAACCCAGTCTACTACCTTAAATATCAGTTCCTTTTCTACTACCTTGAGATTATAGTATTTTGATATGTAGACCTATGCTACCTTTATATTCTCCCTTATTGCCTCTTTCATTATGTTTAGGGTTTCGACTGTTTTAGCTGCCTCAGGGTTATTAGATTCAGTTGAGGTCTTGGTTAGGTTCTGAAAATTGTTCTCACGATGTTGGCTATATGCTATATAAGAGAGAGTACATTTAGTACTAGAGTAGATAGTGTTATTATAGTAGAATTTAGCAAATAGAAGTAACTCAAGCCAGTTGTCTTGATCTTAATAGAAATATATCCATAGATAATGCTCTAAAATCTAGTTGACTCGTTTAGTTTGACTATCCATCTATAGATTATATACTAAGGACCTATTTGACTCAACTTCCAATAACTGCATAACTTCTATCTAAAACTAACTTATAAATACCGAGTTCCTATCTGAAACGACCCTTTTTGGTAACCTATATAGTCTCCATATATCTTTGATGAATATTCCAGCTAACTCCTTAGCCTTCTAGTTCTTTAAAGAAATAAAATGAGCTATCTTAGTAAACCTATCAACAATAACCTAGATCTGATTATATACTTTGACTAGAAATAAATTAGTAATAAAATCTATCAAAATATATTCCTATGGCCTATAAGGAATTAGAAGAGGTACGAGTTTACCATATTTCTTGTGTCATGCTATCTTGTTATACTAGCAAGTATCGTATATATAGACATAGTTATATACCCATTCTTCTATATTTAGCTAGTAGTAATTTTATTTTATTAGTTCGAGGGTCTTGTTATATCCGAAGTGTCCTATAACTTTAACATCATAGCTCTAGAATACTACCTTTAGCTTGAGTGAGTTGTTGTTAGGAATATACAAATGTCTTTTATAGGTCATCATGTCATCTTCTAAACTGTAGTACTCAAAACTAGGATACTCCTTGCCAAACTTCAATGCATTCTAAATCCCTAACAACTTTTTATCTATAAGGCCAGCCTCTAGAATTTCTTTTGGCCAAGTTAATTCTTTTCTCTGTGAGGCTTTCACTACTATAATTCGGTGTATTACTAGTATCTCCTTATCTAAACCTAGTTAGAATTGACTAGGTTTAAATATTTGAATTATATGGTCCTACTTCTCTCCCCCTTCTTCGAGGTCAGGATCAACTTAACAGGAAAATACATCAGCCTTACTATTCTTGTCACCTGGGTAGTAGATAATCCCAAAATTGAACTGGTTTAGTATTTCTGCCCATCTAGCTTGCCTTCGATTGAGTAACTTCATAGAATTAATATACTCGAGGTTCTTGTGATCTATATACATAATTATCTTATTAAGGGTACCCATCAAGAAGTATCTTTATTCCTGAAAAGAATTGACAATTATGACTATTTCCTTATTATGGATAATATAATTAAGCTCTACTGGGATAAAGCATTTCGAATAGTAAGTGACTGGGTTCCAATGACTATCTAGTTCCTTCTAAAAGTAGATACTAGCCTTTGCCAGATCGGACGCATCTTTCTCGATCATCTTTAGTCATTTAAGATGATAATGGTATAGTATTGGAGCTGTAGTAAACCTATATTTCAGTTCATTGAAGGCCTTTCGATACTACTGTGTCCAATTCTAGGCAACTGCATTGTATATGAGTGTTTGAATTAGGAGAGCCAAACTACTAAAGCCTTTGATAAATCGGTGATAGAAATTAGCAAAACCAATAAATTTTTGCACCTTTTTGACGTTCCGAGGGACTTGTTATGCGAGGATATCTTCGGCTTTTTTCTGACTTATTTATATCCCTTTAGTGCTAACCTTAAATCCTATGAATTTTACCTTGAGGATATGGAAGATATACTTGTTAATATTGATATAAAAGTTATTCTCTATTAGCTTCTGCAGTACCCAATGGACGAGCTCGACATGTTCTTCTTTAGTCTAAATATATATAAGGATATCATTAATATATACAATAATCCCTCAATTGATTCCTTCAAATAGAATATTGTTAATATATTATTGGAAGATAAATAGAGTATTAGTTAGCCCAAAGAGTATAACTGTATACTTATACAAGCCATATTTGATCTTGAATACTGTCTTTTACTTGTCTCCAACTACTATTCTTAGCAAGTTAAACCTAAGTTTTAAATCAAGTTTGAAGAAAACCTATGAAGTGTCAACTTGTTCTACAAGAGTAGTCATAAGTAGCAGGGGATACTTATCTTTCTTTGTAATGGTATTGAGACCTCTATAGTCTCCAACTATTTAAAGCTTGCCATTATGTTATTTGGCGAAGAAAATAGAAGTACTAGCACTACTTTTACTTAGTCTAATCTTACGAGTTCGGAGTATTTCATTAAGGTATTCTTTAAAAAGCTCCACTTTATTAGGGGAGAGGAGGTACAACTTTCCTGACAGTAGACTTTATCCTTCTTCCAACTCAATTGTCATGTCTTATAGGCCATAAGAGGGATGGGCAGATTGTATCTCCTTTCCAAAAATTTTTACAAAATCCCTATATTGAGATAGCAATCGATTAGTAAGTTCCTCTAGGTTCTCACTCGCAGTTATTTTCATAACCTTACAAACGTCTCTATTCATAAACTTCTGATAATTCTATTCTCTAATCTCAATAAGTCCGACATACTGAGTCTTTATAAGTACTTCATCAAAGTCCGTGAAATCAGTAACCTTCTTAATCTCTAATGTACTCTTAAGCTCGAGCCCATAAAGAGTAGTGACTCGTAGCTTGTTGCAATTGGTAATAATCTAATCTATCTCCAAAATAAGTGGAAGACTTGATTCGAAGTATACAACCTTTATTACTAGGTCAAGGGTTATGTTTCGTCCTGATCTTGCATTAGTAACTTCTATTTGCAGGTTCCAGACCTGTACTATACTAGATCTCTTGAGAATTGAGCTCTCCGTACTCTCTAATCTCAGTTTTTTCTCTCTCTTAACCTAATACAATATTATCTGTTCAATAAAATTAGAATCGAAAATCGTAGCTTTTGTGCTGGTATTAACTAAAGTATTAATAGAAAAGTCGCATTTAATTCCTCCATACATCAATGATAACTTAATAGAAATAAAAAATTTTAACGTATCAGACTTCAATACCTTTATACCAGATTTTCTTACTAAAGAGAGATCCTTTATTCCATTCAATGAAATATCTAGCATCACCACCTTTCATGGACTTTTTTGGAATTTACTGACCAGAGGAGCTATAATATCATCGGCTTTTCTTTTTGTCCCTTTTTTTATATTTTGTAAAGAAAGAAAAGTAGAAGAAGATAAATTATGAGAAATACAACTAATAAAAGTAGAGTTGATATCTATAGGTTTCCTAACATATTCTTCCTTCCAACTACTAATAGAGATGCCTTTCTTTATAATACAAATAGAAAACCAATCCTATGAGACTATCTGACCCAATATACTAGATGGCCTATATTCTTAATAGTCTGAATTTTCCCTATAATCCAACTCATCATCACTAATGATCCATCTAAAAAAAACTTTAAGTAATACTACTACAGCTGCCATTGTCGCTATCTTCTTCACTTTTTCCTTACCTTTACACTTTCCTTTCGACTCTGTTGAGGATTTCTATCTAACTATATAGTCACCTATCATATAGTTTTTATCTCTATACTTAATACACTATATGTCCTTCTTCCAAACCTGCCACATAGTATAGGTAAGTGCATCTTAGCCAGGCTCTTTTTCCTTCTTGGAGGAAGCGTTGGACTTGGCTTTAGATTTGGCATCAGGCTTGGTTTTCACCTTCTACTTCAGCTTAGAGATTCTGTTCTTAAGGTTCTTGGACTTCTTTTCTATAGTCTTAGGAGCAGGGGCTGCCTCCTTTTATATACCAGATACCTATTCCTTTTAATAGAACTAGTTCTGTATATATTTCTCCCTAACCTTCTTGTACTCAACCTGAGATTAGATATTAGTAATTGCCTGAAAGCACATTTCTGTCCTAGCTAGCACCTTGTCAAGAATAGCCTTATCAGTACTAACTTGGACTATATGAGTCCGAGTTTCAGGCTGAATAGCACTAATTAGGTACTCCTAAAGCTGTTCTCATAATAGCTTGGCTACTAACTAATGAACTCTGACCCAAATAATGAAATCTTTCATCAACTTACCTTTCTTCTGGTACTCCCTGTGAAGGGAAACCTTTGCATCCTGCTACTTATGCTAGTTTTGATAGGCATTAATAAATTCTCATTTGAATATATTAAACGTATCCTATTACATCTATCCAGAGTTGGTATCTAGTATTTACTCATATTAATTGGCATAATACTAGGTGCTAGCTCCTCCTGTAAGTAGATCCGCTATAAACAGGATTTTTTCGCTATAAATAGAGTATATTAGCAATATACATTCAAAGGTGTAATCTACTTTTATAAAGAATTTCTTGAGTTTATTCGAAATTCCATTAAACTTTAGAAGTAGTGGGAGGTTTCGAGATTTTTTCTTCTTAGAAAGAATCTTAGTCTTTTTAGTTAGAGGAGAAGGAGATAGTGATGATAGAAGTGGTAGTAGTGAAGGTACGAGATTGTCTACTAGATCCATGTAAATATCATAGATAAAACTATCTGTACTATCTAATCGAATGCACTTTGTAGTAGATTAGTTGATCAGAAGCTCTTATAAGTCCTTGAGCTTCCTCTTGTGAGTTTGAATCAGGTGGGAGAGGGTCTCAACTAATTCTCTATTTATCTTACAGCTCTGGATACGATCATCTTATTCCTGTTTAATCGCTTTTTGAATCTAGTTACTTACCTTACCTATATCAGCTTTGATCATATCAAATTCAATTTTTGTTACATTGATAATTACTCCTATGTCTTGAGTAAGTTTATCGGTTAGTGATTCCCACTGTTTCTCCAATACTTCACTAATAGATACTGTTAATTGCTTAACAGTATTTTCTTGCCTTACTGTTTGGCCTTTGAGAGCTATCATCTCCTCAATTACTTGCTATCACAATAACTTTAGATCTTTATAGGTGGCTTTTACATTCTCAAAAACTACTTAGTGAGCTTCTTGAACTACTTTATATGCTTCTTGAGCTTCAACTAAGAGAGTTGCCTATATTTAAAGACTTCTGGTGAGGTCTAAGATTTCAGCTCAATAGCATTCGAACTTAGAAGCCTTATCTCAAATAATATGAGCCAATAATTGGTCATACTGTTCTTGACTTATAGTAAGTTGTGTGGCTCAGATAGGGTATGGTGGTGAATGTGTTAGGCACTAAGAGGAGGTATTGCTACCTGTTTATTATAATAGTCATTGAATTAGTGGGTCTATTCAGTATAATAGACTTAGCAAAAACCCTTATAGGTATGATGTTAATTTATTAGGGGAATAGAATTATTATCTAGAAGATCTTATTTCTCATAAGAGGATGTCTTCCATTGGTATATTATCTTCTATATCTATTCCAAATTGTAGAAAATTATGTGATTGCTATATGATAGCACAGGATATGATATCTAGAAGTATAATAGATTAGTAAGGCTGGCTAGGCTCTTGAGGTATCTAGGAATTAGATATAATGATTCAAGTATATATTGTATAAATAAGACGAGAATTATATGTCTATAAAGTAATATCATGGGGGCCCTATTAACCCTTATAGTGCTCTTATAACTAAAATATAAGACGGCTATACTTCTACTGCTGCAACAATACTTATTCTGAAATATAGAATAATATCCTATAGTAGAAAGTTTAATCTACTTTAGTTCTTCTCAATAGATCTTATTTTGTAATACAAAATAAATCTTTCATCAGTCAGAAAGAAAGTAAGCTAGACTTAGAACTTTGTAGGCTTCATGTACTTAAGGTACTCTTACTTTCGAATACTCTTGATAGTAGAATTAGATTCAACTAAGAATTACTCTTACTATTTATAATATATAGTGATAGTAGATATTCTTTGATAAAATATTTTGGAGGATATGTACCTACCCGTTACTTTTTCGGAATTCGTTCCTAAGTATTATACTATCTATACCTTTATTAACGCAGTCATAATCTGCACTCATTATTACAGGTTACTAGCCCGAACATAGAAAAGATTCCTATGTCTGTATATTTCATATACTTCACTTAAGCTGACTTATTCTATTAAAGAATACTTAGCCTAAATAACTAATTTCTACTTCTGATATGACAACAATCCCCGATACTATCGAATAAATACCTAATAGTATCATAAAGTTATCTTACTTGAGCTTGTAGTAGTATTTTCTTAATAATATCTAGTGTCCGTTAAAAATAATTTTTAACTGCTCATAATTCTATTGATAAAGACTCGTAGGTCACAAATAAATTATTATTGGATAGGCGTCAATACGTAGAAGATCATAGATTCTTAATTCATCTTAATGCCTATATTATTTACGAAGTTATTATCAGTAATAGATAAACATCCTTATAGATTTAATTGACCTTACTCAGATCTTGTAGCTCTACGAGTATTACTCCAATTATAAAATGGATTATGGAAATGGAATCAGGGCGATAAATAGACTTAGATACAACTTTGAAATATTAAATTTAGAGAACTTTATATTTCAATAGTATCTTTAGCCTTAGCTCAGGGCGCACTTCCTTATAATGTTACTGGACACACTTTGGTCTAAAGTACACCCTTGTGGCTTTATTATTTTATTTATTTTTACCAAGTTATTTTCTTAAAGTTTAGGATAATAACTTTAATTCAAGGTAATACTAAGACTTCAGAGTAATAGCTAGTATAGCTAGTATATATGCATATAGTTAGCGTATTAAGCTAGGTATAACTATTGAACCATTAATCAGATACTTATAAAACTTAAACCGTAGCTCCCTCAAGGGTCTATAGGCATGTGTTAAGGGTCTTAACTATCTATGATAGTTATATACCCCTCTGAGGTTTATACCCATTTCATATACTTATCTCTTATAGACAAATATTAAAAACGCTTATACTATACTACTATAAATGTATCTAGAGTTCTTATGGATATCTAGAATCGTTCTATAAGAGCTCAAGTACGTCAGGTAGGGCTGGATGTCACTCTATAACAATTATGTCAATAGAAACCAACTCAGTAACCAACTCATTAAGTAGGTACTAATACCTCCTTACAATGACCATAACGTCTACTACTATGCCCTACAAGAGCTACAAATTCTATAATGAGTCAGGAATAATATGACCAATTATTGGCTCGTATTATTTAAGATGGGGCTACTGAGTTCAATTACTTATGAACCAAACTAACAGACCTCACTAGAGGTCTATAAGCATAAGCATATCTATTAGTCAAATCTTAGGAAGCCCATAAGGTAGTTTTTGATGAAGCCAAAGCTATATACGAGGACCTCAAATTACTACAGCAACAAGTAACTAAGGAAGTAGCTATCCTCAAGGGCCAAACTAAGGGACAACAGGATGCAGTTCAAAGATTGACTATATCTATTAGTAAGGTATTAGAAAAATAGTGGAAAACACTGACTAATAAGCTCACCTAGAATACAGTAGCAATCATCGATACTGTAAATACTGAATTCGATACTATTAAGGCTAATGTAGGTAAAGTTAGCAATTGGATATAGAACGTAATTAAACAGGAATAGGATAATTATATCTAAAGTTGTAATACAAATTGGAAATCAGTAGAGGCTCTCTCCCAATTAATCCAAATTCATAAATATAAGCTCAAAGTCTTACAAGAGTAACCATTTGATTGACCAAACCCTACCAAGTATACTCGATCAATCAATACCAACAGTTTTATCTGCAATATCTATAGTAGTTTAGTGGGTGGTCTCATACCTCTACTACCATTACCTCTACCACCACCATCTCTACTCCCACAAGTTAAGAAGACAAAGGTTCTTTCTAAGAAAAAAGAACCCCGAAACCTACCTCTACCTCTGAAGTTTGATAGAACTTCGAGCAAACTCAAGGAATTTCTAATGAAAGTAGATCACACTTTTGAATGTATACTACTGATATACTCTACCTATAGTAAAAAAATCCTGTTCATAGTAGACCTACTTACAGGAGGAGCTAGTACCTAGTATTATACCAACTAATACAAACAGATATCAGACTCTAAATCCAAATGGGTAGAATAGGACACATTTAATATTTTCAAACAAGAATTTATTAATACCTATCAGAATCAGTATGAGTAGTGAAATATAAAGGTCTTCCTTAAAAAGGAGTTCCAGAAGAAGGGTGAAGCTATAAAGGACTTCATTGCCTGAGTCAGAGTTCATCAGTTAGTAGCTGAGCTACCATGAGAATAGCTTTGGGAGTACCTAAATGAGGCTATTCAACCTAAGACTAGAGCTCATATAGTCTGAGTTAGTACTAATAAGGACATCCTTGATAAATTGCCAGCTAGCATAGAAATGTACTTTTAGGCAATTGCTAATACTGGGTCTTAGGTGGAGTATAAAAAGGTAAAGGAGGCACATATATAGAGCCTATTCTATCAAAAAGAACAGGCGGCCAGTGCGAAGAAGGAAGCATCTCTTACTCCTAAGACTAATGAGAAGAAGTCTGAGAATCTTAAGGACCCAATCTTAAAACCAAAGTAAAAGGTAAAAACCAAGTCCAATACTAAATCCAAACCCAAGTCCAATACTTCCTTCAAGAAGAAAAATGAGCCTGGCCAAGATACAGTGACCTATACTATATGGTAAGCTCGGAAGAGGGATATGCAGTATATCAAGTATAGAAACAAGTTCTATATGATAGGTGACTGTACAGTAGACTGAAAACTATCAGCAGAGGTAAAAGGAAAAGAAAAAGCTAAGAAGGAAATAAAGAAAGTGGCAACAGTAACAGCCATAATAAAACTACTGGAGATTTCTTTTAGTAAGATTATCAGTAATAATAAGTTGGACTATAGGGAAAATTTGGACTATTAGAGATGAGGACCATCTAATATGTCAGGTCAGATGGTCTTATAGGATTGGTTTTCTATTTGTATTATGAAGAAGAGCATTTCTGTTAGTAGTTGGAATAAGGAACATGTTGGGGAACCTATGGATATTGATCCCACTTTCATTAGTTCTATTTCTTGCAATTTGTCTTCTTCTACTTTTTCTTCTTTATTAAATAAAAATACAAAAATAGGAAAAAAAAGAAAAGCTGATGATAAGGTGGCTCCTCTTGTCAGCAATCTCTAAAAAAGACTATAAAAGGTAGTAGCACTGGTTATTTTATTAGATAAAATAAAGGATCTCTCTTTAGCAGGAAAATAGGATACAAAGGTATTATATCTGATGGGTTAAAGTTCCTTATTTCTGTTAAGTTATCTTGGTTATATGGAGGAATAAAAAGAGAACTTTCTATTAATATTTTAGTTGATACTAGTATAGAAGCCATGATTTTTGATTCTAATTTTGTTGAGCAAATAATATTGCCTTAGATAAAGAAGTAGAAAAGACTGAGATTAGAGAGCACTGATAGCTTGATTCTTAAGAGGTCTAGTATAGTGCAGGTTTGGAACCTGTAGATAGAAGTTCCTAATGTAAAATTAGGGTAAAACAAAACTCTTGATCTAGTTATAGAGGTTGTATATCTCGAACTAGGTCTTCCACTCATTTTGGGGATAGATTAGATCATTGCCAATTGTAATAAGCTATGAGTCACTACTCCTTATAGGCTCAAGCTTAAGAGTGTATTGGAGATCAAAGAGGTTACTAATTTCACTGACTTTGATGAAGTACTTACAGAGACTCAGTATGTTAGACTTATTAAGATTGGAGAATAGAATTATCAGAAGTTTATAAATAGGGACATACGCAAGGTTATGAAAATAACTGTGAGTAAGAACCTAGAGTAACTTGCTGATCGATTGCTATCTAAGTATAAGGATTTTGTAAAAATCTTTAGAATAAAGATACAATCTGCCCTTCCCTCTCACAGCCTATAGAACATGATAATCAAGTTAGAAGAAGGAAAAAGTCTGCTATAAAGAAAGTTGTACCCTATCTCCCCTAATAAACTAGAGCTTCTGAAAAAATACCTTGATAAGATGCTCCGAACTAGTAAAATTAAACTGAGCAAAAGTAGTGCTAATGCTCTTATTTTCTTCGCCAAATAATTTAATAGTAAGCTTTAAATAGTCGTAGACTATAGAGGTCTCAATACTATTACCAAAAAAGATAAGTATTCCATGCCACTTATGACTACTCTCATAGAATAAGTTAGCACTTCACAGGTTTTCTCTAAACTTAACTTAAAACTTAGGTTTAACTTACTAAGAATAGTAGCCTAAGACGAGTGGAAGACAGCATTCAAGACTAGATATAGCTTGGATGAGTATATAGTTATGCCTTTTGTGCTAACTAATACTCCATCTATCTTTCAATATCATATTAATAATATTCTATCTGAGAGAATCAATCGAGGGATTATTGTATATATTAATAATATCCTTATATATACTCAGACTAAAGAGGAATATGTCGAGCTTATCTATTGAGTACTGTAGAAGCTAATGGAAAATAACCTTTATATTCATATTAATAAGTGTATCTTCCATATCCTCGAGGTAGAATTTATAGGATTTAAGGTCAATCCTAAAGAGATACAAATAGGTTAGAAGAAAGTCGAGGATATCCTTATATAGTAAGCCCCTTAGAACATTAAAGAGGTATAGAAGTTTATTAGTTTCACTAATTTCTATTGCTAGTTTATTAAAGGCTTTAGTAGTTTAGCTCTTCTGATTTAAATACTTATGCATAATGGAGTTCCTTGGAATTGGATACAGTAGTATCAAAAGGCCTTCAATGAACTGAAATATAGGTTCACTATAGCTCCGATACTATACTATTATTATCTCGAATAATCAAAAATAATCAAGACAGATATATCCGATCTGGCAAAGGCTAGTATCCTATCTCAGAAGCAACTAGATAGTTATTGGTATCTAGTCACTTACTACTTAAAGTACTTTATCACAGCAAAGCTTAATTACAATGTCTATAATAAGGAAATGGTCATAAATATTAATTGCTTTTAGGAATGGAGATACTTCTTGATAGGTACCTCTGAGGAGACAATTATGTATATGGATTACAAGAACCTTAAGTACTTTAATTCTATGAAGTTACTCAATTGAAGGTAGACTAGGTGGGTAGAAATATTAAGCCAGTTCAATTTTAGGATCATCTATTACCTACATGACAAGAATGGTAAGGCTAATATATTTTTCTATCAGGTTGATCCTAACCTCAAAGAAGGGGGGGAGAAGCAGGACTATAGGATTAGGATATTCAAACCTAATTAATTCCAACTAGGTTCGGATGAGGAGGTACTAGTAATATACTGAATTATGATAGTGAAAGCCTCACAAAGGGAAGAATCAACTTAGTTAAAGAAAATCCTAGAAACTAGCCTTATAGATAAGAAGTGGTTAGGGATTTAGAATGCGTTCAAGTTTAATAAGGAGTATTCCTATTTTAAATACTACAATTTAGAAGATAATATGGTAATCTATGAAAGATGTTTGTATATTCCTGATAACAACTTACTCAAGCTAAAGGTAACATTCTAGAGCTATAATACTAAAGTTATAGGATACTTTAGACTTGATAAAACTCCTAAATTAATAAAACGAAATTACTACTGACTGAATATGGAAGATTAGATATGTGACTATATTCATATATGCGATACTTGCCAGTATAATAAGACAGCATGACATAAAAAATATGGCAAGCTTGTACTTCTTCCAATTCCTTATAAACCATAGGAACATATTTTGATAGATTTCATTACTGATTTACCTACGGTCAAAGGGTATAATCAGATTTAGATTATTATCAATAAGTTTATGAAGATAGCTTATTTTATTCCTTTAAAGAACTAGAAGGCTAAGGAGTTAGCTGGGATATTTGTCAAAGAGGTATGGAGACTATATGGGTTACTAAAGAGGGTCATTTTGAATCAGGACTTAGTGTTCACAAGTTTATTTTGGATAGAAGTTATATGGTTATTGGGAGTTGAGTTAAATAAGTCCTCGACATATTACTTCTAGACAGATGATCAAACTGAATGTGTGAACCAGATCCTAGAGTATTATCTATAAATGTATTACTACTTAGATTAGGATAACTGAGTTAAGTTACTTTTATTTGCTACATTCTATTATAATAATACTATCCACTCTAGTACTAAATATACTCCTTTCTATATAGTATATAGCCAATATCCTGAGAAGAACTTCCAGAATCAAACTGAGGCCTCAACCGAGTCCAATAACCCTGAGGTAGCTAAGACAGTCGAAACTCTAGACGTAATGAGAAAGGCTATGAGAGAGAACATGAAGGTAGTATAGACTCATATATCAAAATACTATAATCTTAAGGTAGCAAAGAAGAAACTGATATTCAAGGTAAGAGACTGAGTTATGGTTAATGCTACAAACATTAAGACTAGGTATCTAACTAAGAAGCTTGACTATAAGCTTCGAGAAAAGTTTAGAATCAAATGACTTATTGACACCTATGCCTATGAGTTAGAACTTCCTCCGAATATAGGTAAAACCCACCCTATCTTTTATATCAGTCTGTTGGAATCTTACTACCTTAATATAATTGACAGTAAACATTCGCCAACACCTCCTCCCATTGATCTTGAAGAATCAGAATACTAGATAGAAAAGGTTAGGACAAGTGAGTTTTGGAAAGGAAGAGTAATATACTTGGTTTTTTGGAAAGGTTACAGTCCTAATAATAACACATAGGAACTATATGAGAACTTAAAGGATGAAGGTTCTAAAATCGTTCAGAAATTCTATCTGAATAACTCTCATAAGCTATAGAACCTTGATATTATCATATGAGGAATTTTTATTTTTTCCTATTTAGGCTTTAGGTATTTAGAATTATCTTTTACATATTTTTTATTTTCTACCTGTATTTCTTATACTATTTTCTATCTCAAGGGTACAATGAAACGTAAGCAGCTATGTTTCAGCTATTGTATATGAGGACTGGTCCTTAAGCCCCATCCATAGTCATTAGTAGCAATACTAATTCTATTTGCATGATCAATTAGGTTCTTATGGACAAGAACCTTAAGGGGGGAGACGCTGTCAAGGAGTAATATCCAGCCCTACCATAGATACTTGAGCTTCTATAGAATGACCCTAGATATCCATATAGACTCTAAGTACACTTATAGTAGTGTAGTGCAAGCTTATCTAATACTTATCTATAAGAGATTAGTATATAAAATAGTTATAAACCTCGGAGTAGCATATAACTATCATAGATAGATGAGACCCTTATGACATACCCATAGACCCTTAAGAGAGCTACGGTTTAAGTTTTATAAGTATTTGATCAATGGTTCAATAGTTATACCAAGATTAATATACTAACTATATATATATATACTAGCTATACTAGTTATTACTATGAAGTCTTGGTATTACCCTGAACTGAAGTTATTAATCTGAACTTTAGGAAAATAATTCGGTAAAAATAAATAAAATAATGAAGCTATGAGGGCATACTTTAGACCAAAGTGCGTCCAGTGACATTATAAGAGAGTGCACTCTGAGCCAAAGCTAAATATACAGTTGAAATATAAAGTTCTCCAAATTTAATATTTCAAAGATATATCTAGGTCTATTCTTCACTCTAATTCCATTTCCGTAATTCATTTTATGATCGGAGTAATACTCGTAGAGCTATAAGACCTTTAGTAAAGTTAATTAAATCTATAAGGAAGTTTATCTATTACTGATAACAACTCCACAAATAATATAGGTATTAAGATGAATTAAGATTCTATGATCTTCTACACATTGACGCCTATCTAATGATAATCTATTTGTGATCTACAGGTTTTTATTAATAGAGTTATGAGTAGTTGAAAATTATTTTCAATAGATACTAAATACTATTAAGAAAATACTACTGTAAACTCAAATAAGATGACTCTATAATACTGTCGGGTATTTATTCAATAGTATCAGAGATTGATATTATATTAGAAACAGAAATTAGTTATCTCAGCTAAGTATTCTTTAATAGAATAAGTCGACTTAAATGAAGTATATAAAACCTATAAGCATAGGAATTTTTTCTATGTTCGGGCTAGTAACCTATAATAACGAATACAGATTATAACTGTATTAACAAAGGTATGGATAGTATAATATTTAGAAAGCAATTCCGAAGAGTAATAGGTAGGTGCGTATCCCCCAAAATATTTTATTAAGAAATATCTACTATCACTATTTATTATAAATAGTAAGAGTAGTTCTCAGTTGAATCTAATTCTACCATCAAGAGTATTTAAAAGTAAGAGTACCTCAAGTACACGAAGCCTACAAAGTTCTAAATCTAGTTTACTTTATTCCCGACTGACAAAAGATTTATTTTGTATTATGAAATAAGATCTATCAGAAAGGACTAAAGCAGATTAAACTTTTTACTATAGAATTTTATTTTGAGTTATAGAATAAATATTGTTACGATAGTAAAAGTATGGTCGTCCTATTCTTTAGTTACTGGAGTATTATAAGAGTGAATAGAGCCTCCATAATACTTAGATTCAAGGTATATATTTTGAGGTTAGATATCTTTAGGGAAGGTTTGAGTATTATATATATTGTAGTTTTAGGTATATATATAATATAAAGGATTATGTGGAAGGTTAGCAATAAGATATTATATTATTATGGATAAGAATTATAAGTCTTTAGGCTATATGGGAATAATAGAGGATCATGGAAGTATAGTAATATATAGATTCTTAGGAGATATTATAGAGTTAAATAAGGATTATAAAAAGTAGATTAAGTATAGAATGTAAAAAGGTAGAAATAGTATAGCGAAGAGTCTGAAATAGCATAGTATCTTAATGCAAAATACTATGAGAGGAGAAAAAAGGATCTCTGATGGGCAATGGAAAGAGCTAATTAAAATTCGATAAATTGGGAAGGAATATAATATAGAAGCATATATCAGGATACCAATATAAAAAAATATAATAAAGAATAAAAAAAAGCAAAATTAGGAGTATCAAAACTATATATATAAAAATAGAGGTATTATAAGGGTTAGGAATATAAAGTAATATTAAAGAGAGTAGAAGTAGATACTTGGAATCTAGAAGTAGACTAGATATTTGAAGTATTAGTAAAATAGATATAAGAATAGAGGTATTAGGAGGTATCAGAAAAATATATAGACATCAAGGAGGGCAGGAGTAAATACTTAGTATCTAGGAGTAGAACAGGTATCAGAATACAGAGACAGAAAGGGTGGCATCTAAAGGCAACCTATTAGGAAGTAAGTTTAAGTGATTGTTAGTTTACTTCTCAAGATACCTATAGTACTTGAGGTATAAGTGGTAAACTAAATTCATTTCTAATAGTTGCAATAATATAAAGGTAGGCCTTAAAGTCTTTGATAGCTATTCAGAAAGTAGTTCAGGAGATAACCAAAATTTAGAGAGGGTTCAAAGTATTTCTAAAAAGTTCTAGATATATCAATATTTGAGTAGGTAGGTAATAAGTATAGCAATAGCCTAAACTGAAGGTGATAGTATTGTAAGTCAAGTCGATTGAGGGATTATAGTACTAGAACTATAGTTTTCTAATAATTAGATTCCAACTAGCTAGCTTAGTAATATGAAAGTTTAAGATATCTAGATACTAGTTGATTATTAGTTTTAGAATATAAGTATAAGTGATTTGCCTTACTAGTAAATATTTACTATTAGTAAATACAAGATCCTCAGAGTTTAGCTTTAAGTCCAAAGGCAAGTTATGTTCAAAATAAAGTCATAATTGATAAACTGAGAACTTACTCCTAGATCTATTATACAAGTAGCTAAATAGCTATTATTAACTAAGCAAAGTAAGATAAGTAAATCTTTATATTCTAAGTTATAAATAATAGAAATTATAAAAATAATTAAAGTAGAAGTAAGGTAGTATTGATAAGCAAGTCTTCAATGAGTCTTATAAGAAATAATAGATAGAATATAACTAGTTCCTTAGAGATAAACCTCTTCTAAAGGAGAAAATAAATTTGAACTAATAAAAGAAATAAGATTAGGAAAGATAGTACTAGGAAGTATCCTGATTTGTTTTGAACTATTATTATTATTCAAAAAGAGTACTAGTTTTTTAGTACCTCAAAAAAGGCCTAGAGGCTGGAAGTTATAATATCTAGTAGAAGAGTAGTACTAGCAGTAGCTAGTTTCTTACTTTGTATAAAGATAGGGCAATTAATAGCTTAATAACTAAGTTTTCTATAATATATAAAGAGCTTATTATCTCAATAGTATTTATAGATTTTCTCTATAAGAAAACTACATTTATAAAAGATAGAAAGATCTATAAGTATAAGAGCAGTTCCAGTAGAGGTTAAAGAGGCTGATTTTATGTAATGAATGATACTAGACAATAGTCATTCGGTACCGTTTATACAATCTATATCCGCTAAAACGGATGTATGTGTATACTGGTTCTTCTGAAGGATTGCCTCAGAAAGGTAGTAGTTGTCAAGTGAGAAGTTCCCTTAGGAATGTTAATTAATAGGTATAATCTCCGTTTAGATTATTTGCTAACTAACTGATCTATAGTCAGTTGTTGTCTGTCTGAGTAGTCTAAGGAGGAGATTCCAAAGGGAAATTCGTGCTCCTTTTATACTTGTTCAACAATGTATCTGACAGTTTAGAATATATAGAATATGGCACTTCCCATAGGGCAGTGCTATATGAGTCATAGGAAATATGAGTCATAGGAAATATGAGTCATAGGAATTATATGAGTCATAGGAAATATATAAGTCATAGGAATAGGGCTATGCTAGGGCTATGCTACATCCTCGAGGGTGTACACGAGCCGGCCAGTTCTACTGAGTAACTAACTACCAGATTCGGTAGTTATGGAGTAATAACAGATATAGAAAATATGAGATAAAAAATAATAAGAAATAACATCTCTTATTACATTTTAGTATAGAGGATTATTGTCTAGATCCCATAGTCTTAGAAGAATCTTAGAATTGGAGTAGTTTTATATAGATATTTAATTTAATATAAAGTTAGATGAATTTATCAAAATTTTAGAAGGAAAGACTTAGTAAGAAAAAGCTGTTCTAAAGCTGTAATTAGCTCTATTAGTAAAGAATAAAATTTTAGTTCAGTAGTCTAGGTTAAAGATTGTAGTATAAGTAGTGAATTCAGTATAATAGGTAGAATAGTCTTTACTTCTTTGCTTAAGAGTAAAGAGCTTTTGCTCTACTGTAGCTTTTATATTTAGATCATTATAGGTATTTTTTAATACTATTACAAATTTATTATAAGTGTCAAAGTCAATAGTTTCTTAAGTCTTGTTAAGGTGTGATTCAAACTAGTCTATAGTAGAGCCTATTAAGTAGGAGGCTATATAAGCGATTTTTGCTATATTATTAGTATAGTAAATAGAGTTAGAAGAAAAGATTAGAGCTAGCTTTATTATAAATGTAGTAAATTTAAAACTAGAACTATAAAAGCTTTCTAGTTCATAAAGTTTGGAAGTATGAGAAAAGGATTGTATTAGAGTGGCTGTGTGTAGAATTAAGCTAGAGGTAGTTATTCAATACTTATATCCCTTATTATAATAGACCTAACAGCATTCGGCTATTATTAAGGTATTAGTTATAGGAATATTAAAAATAGTTAGTATACTATAACTGAAGCATATTTTAATTCTAAAGGCTTTATAGATAGATGAATAAAGGGATATGGGAGTCCCTAAAAGTATAGTAGAGAAAATAGAGGGAGGTAGAAGAGGAGTATTTGGAAGGATATCTACTAAAGTTTATTATTTATTATCTTTAAAAGATAGAGCTATCTAAGTGGAAAATACTATAGTGTTTAGTAGAAATAATAGGTCATATAATAAAATATTATAAATTAGTCTTGGAAGATACCTTAGTATTCAGAGCTAGTGTTGGAGTATTACTTATACTATAAGTAATTAGGAAGTATTTTATTTAGTACTCGAGTAGTTATATAAGTGTTATACATATAGAAGATATTATATGTATAATCAAGGAAGTAAAAACTTAGGCAAAACTTGAGTCGTTAAGGAATAGAGGAGCGAAAGAGTCTGAACTATATTTAAAGAAGAGTAAATGAGATATTATTTCTAGATATAAAGAGGAAAACAAGTTATTATATGAAGAAGGAAATATATAGTAGAAATTAGCTCTTTTTATAAACAATTTGATTTCTTTCTTGAGAGTTATACTACTAGTTGATATAATTGTTAAAGTATTTTAATTTAAGTTATAATAGAAGAATATATAAGTAATACTTAAGAAATATAATAATAAAGTTCCTAGAGTATAAATTCTTCAATACTAATAAGATAAGGTATAAGAAAACAATAAATAAAGGTAGTATGAAAGGATCAATTTCTTATTTGAGAGTCATACTAGTACTAGCATAACTCTCGTAGTTTAAGTGTAATAAGACTATTTAAGTAGACTATTTGAGTCAATTTTTTAATTAAGTAAGTACTTAGTTGGGACTTTTAAGATATAGTCAATAGCCAAACTATTTCAGAATAGGGATCGAATGCAAGAATAATTAATAAGCATTAGTTTTAGGGAATTGGGTCTTGGCTAATATACTTATACTAATAAGTATATAGGTTACTAATATATAATAAGGGCTAGGAATTAATAAGGGTAGATTTATAATAGTATACCTAAAGTTTATATAGATATCTAAGATCATTCTATAAGAACTTAAGTACCTATATTAATACTAAATATTATTCTATAATAGTACCTTTTTACTTAAAGTTTTTATCTATAAGAACCTAATTAATTATTCAAATAAGAATTAGTATTACTACTAATAACTATAGATAGAGCTTAAGAACTAGTTCTTATATATAACAGCTGAAACATAATTATATATATTTTATTATACCTCTAAAATAGAAAATGGCATAAGAAATACTAGTAGAAAATAAAAAATATATAAAGATAATTCAAAAAACCTAAAGCCTAATAGAAAAAAAAAGTAAAATTCTTATAAAATAATATTAGGGTCTTAAGGCTTATGAAAGTTATCTAAATAGAATTTTCAAATGATTTTATAACCTCTATCCTTTAAATTCTTATATTATTTCTATTTATTATTATTAGGACCTTAATCTTTCTAAGAGACTAAATATATAACTTATCTTTTCTAAAGCTTACTTATTTATATCTTTTCTATCTGGTATTCTAATTCTTTAAAATTAATAATAGAAAGTATTAGCAAATATCTGTTAGTAATTATATTAAGGTAGTAAAGTTCTAATAAGGTAATATAGAAGATAAGATAAGTTTTACCTATATTTAAAGAAAGTTCTAACTTATAAGTATAAGTAATAATATATTATTTAATTCTAAACTTCTCTCAAAGCTTCAAATTAATCTTTTTGATCAGATACCTAGTTTCAATATTTTTAGTATTAACTATAATCTAGTTTTTTACCTTAAATATTAGTTCTTTCTTTACTATCTTAAGATTATAATATTTAAATATCTAAACTTATACTACCTTAATATTTTTCTTTATTGCTTCTTTTATTATATTTAGAATTTCAACTATCTTAGCTATTTTAGGCTTATTTGACTTAGCTAAAGCCTTAGGGAAGTTCTAGAAGTTATTCTTAAAGTATTAATTATATACTATATAGAAAAAAGTAAGTTTAGTACTAGAATAAATAGTATTATTATAAAAGAACTCAGTAAATAGTAATAACTAGATCTAGTTATCTTAATTTTAATAATAATACATTTAAAAATAATATTCTAAAATCTAGTTGACTTACTTAGTTTAATTATTAGTCTAGAAATAATATACTAAGACCTTATCTAACTTAATTCCTAATAACTATATAACTTTTATCTGAAAGAAACTTATAAATACTAAGTTCTTATTTAAAATAACTTTCTTTAATAGCTTATATAGTCTTTAAATCTCCTTGATAAATATCTTAGCTAACTCTTTAGCCTTTTAATTCTTTAAAAGACTAAAATATACTATCTTGTTAAACTTAATAAAAATAACCTAGATCTGATTATACTTTTTAAATAGAGATAAATTAGTAATAAAATCTATTAAAATATATTTTTATAGTCTATAAAAGATTAGAAGAAGTATAAGCTTACTATATTTCTCGTATTATATTATTTTATTATACTAATAAGTATTATATTTATAGATATAGTTATATATCTAGTCTTCTATATTTAGCTAGTAGTAATTTTATTTTATTAGTTTAAAAGTCTTATTATATTTAAAGTATCCTATAACTTTAGTATAATAGTTCTAAAATACTACTTTTATTTTAAATTAGTTATTATTAAAAATTTATAAATAATTATTATAGGTTACTATATTATCTTTCAAACCATAGTACTTAAGATTAAAATACTTCTTATTAAACTTTAATATATTCTAAATCTCTAATTACTTTTTAACTATAAGGCCAATGTCTAGGATTTTCTTTAACTATATTAATTCTTTAGTCTTTAAGATTTTTATTGTTATTATTTTATATATTACTAGTACCTTCTTACCTAAACTTAGTTAGAATTGACCAGGTTTGAATATATAAATTATATAGTCTTACTTCTTTTTCTCTTCTTTAAAATTAAGATCAACCTAATAGAAAAATATATTAGCTTTACTATTATTATAACTTAGGGTAGTAAATAATTCTAAAATTAAAATAACTTAGTATTTCTACCTATTTAGCTTTCTTTTAATTGAGTAACTTTATGGAATTAAAATATATAAAGTTCTTATTATCTATATATATAATTATCTCCTTTAGAATACTTATTAACAAGTATCTCTATTTTTAAAAGTAATTAATAATTATAACTATTTTCTTATTATAAATATTATAATTAAACTCTATTGAGATGAAACTATTTGAATAGTAAGTAACTAAGTACCAACAACTATCTAGTTCTTTTTGAAATAGAATACTAGCTTTTATATAATAAAAGATATTATTTCTTATTATTATTCTATATCTTATATTTTCTATATTTATTATTATTTAGTAACTAGTATTTTACATTAAAAAACTAACCTTTAGCTACTTTATAACTACTAAATCTAGTAGTTAGTTATTTTAATAAAACTTACTATCTTATATATATAAGATAGTATTATATAACCCTAATATACTCCTATATTTATAACTTATTATAGTATTTTTTATTTATTATATAGTACTACTCTACAACAAGTATTTGTCATAGCCACTACCCTGATACTTTCTATTATAGTTATTATTTAGGCTAACATTGAGTTATCATATATATAGCAGCTTGTATATATGATAATTAGCTGATAATAGAATACTTTAGAAGTTCTAATAATTAGTATATTCTACTTTATTCTACATTAGACTAACTGTATGATGACTGGTTAGTAATAGAATACCATAGAAGCTAGTTAGTAATGGAATGTCATAGAAGCTGTAAGAGATTATTGCTTCAAATTTAAGTATTATTACAATTATGTAATCTTTTCTTCTCTTTCTCTCTTTTTCTTCCTTATACAATATCTTATATCTACCTTTGAATATAAGCACTATCTTTTGCTTATAGTCTTCACTATATATACTTCTTGGAGTCACATTTATCATCATAGCTATTACACTATGTTGTATCAATACATTACTCTAACAAGTATAATAACTATAGCTACAATATCTATAACCTACTAGTCTATTATTGAGCTTCCTGTGGAAGTCACTAACCTCCTAGTAAGACTTTAAGCCAAGCTCCCTTCTTCAAACAATAATTATACTACTATTGTTTATGATAACATTAGACTCCTAGACTCTTTAATGGCTTTACTAGACTATTGAAAAGAAATTCTCACTATGTGAGCCTAGAATAATGACTTACAGTACCAGCTTAGCGAATGACCTACTACTAGTAGAACTCAAACAATAGACCAAGGCAGGGTTTTAGAAGAAGCCAGGGAGGTGATAGAGATTTAGAAAATGACTATCAATAATCTTCATATACAACTCACTAATATACGAGCTATCAATATGCATCTTGCCCAAAATAGCCCTATAAGAGGTCGAAGTAAAAAGATTCCAAACTCTGAGAAGTTTATAAGCAAGAATTGAGTTAAGTTATGTCCCTTCCTTACCCAACTATACTTAAAGGCAGGTATATATAGTAATGAGTAAATGAAGCTGTATTTAACTATTAACTGTTTAGTAGATAAGGTACTTGATCAAGTTATGCCATATATATAGGAAGATCGAGTCAACCTTGTTAACCTCACTGCTATTATTACCATCCTTGAGAATACATTTGGTAACCCCAATAGGGTTAGAGATATAGAATATAAACTTACTACAACCATATAAGGGATTAGAGATTTTACTACTTATTTTGCCGAATTTTAAAAATATACTATAGAAGTTATCTGGAATGAAGATACAAAGTTATTTGCCCTTAAATAAGGCATCTCCTACTACCTACAACAAGACCTTCTTTCTGTCTATTTAGAGCCTGCTACCTTCGATGAGTTTATAGCTACTTATAATCATTTAGATATAAAGCATCAAGTATTGCAAACTCAGTTAGGGCCCAAGCTCCATTGTCTACTCATCCTATACCCCATACTACTACAATAATAATACCAACCTCAACCACTCCTTTGACTTCCATACTTTCTATAGCTACTGGTACTCACTCAGGTCCTATAGACCTTTTGTCAAGAAAGAAAAAGATTTTACAAGAAGAATAAGCTAAGTGAGTACTAGATAGCAGGTGCTATTATTATAGAGAACTAGGCTATAGTATTCATAACTGCCTTCAAACCTAATGTCACTCATTGTAAGCTTCCGAAATTACTACTAGTACTATAATCCTGGAAATACTAGTAACTACAGAATAGGTATTAAAAGAATAGACTCACCATAGAAAGATAGCACTGTAATAGGGCCAAATAGGTCTTCTGGTTCCTTAAGTATTTCTAGTTCAGCTTTGCAGCCTTTGGGGAAGGAGAATTTGGATAGGAATTATCTTGTAATTAGTTGTAAATTGATTGATAACGGTTCTAAAGTCCTTACTTATGCCTTTATTGACTATGAAGCAACTAGATTTGCTTTTGTAGATGAAGCCTTTACAAGTCATTATTCGTTTCCCTTGTTCAAGCTCAAAGTTCCTCACGTATTAGAAGTTATTGATGGTCACTCTATAGAATCAGGGATAATAATATACCTTATCAGGCTTCAATTAACTATCAATAATTATGTAGAAGAATTATCTCTATTTGTTATAAAGCTTAGTTACTATTCTATTATTTTAGGTTACTCATGGCTTTGACATTATTATGTTAGTATTCATTTGCCAAAAATACCCTTACCTTCAACTCCAACTATTATCTTACTTATTATTGTAAGAAACCTTTAACAATAAAAAACCTATCTATTACTATTCTGAAGAAGCTATAAATCACCTTGATTATAGGCTCTACTTTTAGTCACTTGGTTAGGAAGGGAAAATAAGTAGAAACAGCCTTCCAAATAATCATCTATGAACTTAATATAGCTCTAAAGAATTTAGAGGAACAGCTTATGACTGAAAATGACAAAATCAAGAAACTAGTACATCCTAAATACTATCAATTTCTCCCACTATTCAAGAAGGCTGTTGCTGAAGTTGTTCCCCTTCACTAACCCTATAACTATAAAATTCCTCTTAAAGAAGGATTCATTCCTCCTTTTGGTCCACTATACTCACTATCCAAACTAGAACTAGAAGCTCTTAAATTATGGCTAGATAATAACCTATTTAAAGGATTTATTTGTACTTCTTCATCTCTTGCAGGTGAACCTATTCTATTTATTACAAAGAAAGATAGATCTCTATATCTTTATGTTGATTATTGTCGCCTTAATAATAGTACTATTAAAAACTGATACCCACTTTACCTTATATGAGAAACTTTAACTAGACTCTCCAAGGCATAATACTATACTACTCTTGATATTCGCAGTACCTACAATCTTATTTAAATGGCAGAAAGGGAAGAATGAAAAATGGTGTTTTGAACTTGTTATGGCCTATATGAGACTTTAGTTATACATTTTCGCCTCACAAATGCTTTTGCTAGTTTCTAGTATTTTATTAATGATATTCTTCATCCTTTTCTTGATAATTTCTATATAGCCTATCTTGATAATATCTTAATATATAGTACTACTCTCAAGAAACATTGAATATATGTTACCTAAGTGCTAGAAGCTTTCTACAAAGTTAGCTTTTATCTTAAACCTGAAAAGTGTAAATTCTATAAGATGCAGGTTTACTATCTTGGCATGATCATCTTAGTAGATAGCATCCAAATAGATTCAGCTAAGGTTAAAGTTATAGTAGATTAGGTATCTTCAGTTAATCTTCATGATATTTATATTTTCTTAGGTTTTACTAATTTTTATTATTAGTTTATTAAAGGCTTTTTCAAGATTGTAGTACCTATTATCAGGTTAATGTAGAAGGATACCTCTTAGTACTAGAGTAATAAATAGCAATGAGCCTTTCAATACTTTAAAATAGTATTTACTTTTACTTCTATTCTTTAATATTTTAACCCTAACTATTAAATTTTGGTGGAAACCAATATATCTTACTATATTTCCACTAACATCCTCTTTCAATATAATGATATAGTTATTATTTATCCTATTACTTATTTCTCTAAGAAACACTTACTAGCAGAATACAACTATAAGATTTATAATAAGAAACTTATAGTCATTATCTACTATTTTAAAGAATGGTATACTGAATTAGAGTCTATCCCCTATCTTATTCAAGTACTCTCTAATTACAAAAATATGGAGTACTTTATGACCACTAAACTTCTTAACCATCGCCAAGTATGCTGGTCTGAGTTTCTCTTCCAATTTAACTTCAAGATCCTATACTATCCTAGTAAAGTAAGCAGAAAACCTGATGCTTTGATATGACAGTCCGGTGACCTACTTAAGGAGGGGGATAACTATTTGAAATTTCAGAATCAAGTTATTCTAAAGCCCCACAATCTCTCTCTTAATTCAACTAATAATTATAACTCGGATATAAGCCTAGAGGAACTTTTTCACTAAGGCTATGAGGCTGACTCACTTCCACATACCACTTTGGAAAAACTATGACAAGGAAAGAGACAATTGAAAGATATATTACTAGTAGAATACATAGAGGATAATAAACAGTTGAGGTACTAGGGAAAAATATATGTACCTAGCTATGCTCTTCTAAAACTATGCCCTATTCAGGACCATCAAGATATAATAGCTATGGGATACCTCGAACATTTGAAAACTCTGGAACTGATATCACAATAGTACTATTAGCTAAAAATATAGAAGGAGGTTAACTGGTATATTTGCAACTGCTATAATTATCAGTATTCTTAAACCTCTCGACATACTCCTTATAGTATTTTTTGCCCTCTTCTAATACTATAAGGAGCCTGGTAGGACATATTAATGGATTTTATTATGGGACTACTATAGTCTAATAGGTACAATGTAATTCTAGTAGTCATTTATCAACTAACAAAAATATATCATTTTATATCCTATTGTAATATAACTATAGTAGAGTAATTAGTGAACCTTTTTATATGATATATCTTTTGCCTCCATAGCTTACCACGCACTATTGTCTCAAACCATAGAGCCCTATTTATAGCTACGTTTTGGAGAGCCCTGTACCAAATTCTCAAAATTAAGTCACTCCTTTTCTCCCTATATCATCCTAATACTAATAGTCAAATAGAATGAATTAATGCTATCCTTGAACAATATCTGCGAGTTTATATTAATTATCTTCAGGACAACTGGGAGGAGTAATTGTACTTTGCTAGGTTTACTTTAAATAAATATTGTTTTGAAACTATAGGTATATCTCTATTCTTTACTAATTATAGTTATAATCCGCTTTGGCAAGCCGAGCTGTTTAGTGACTCACCTGAACCTGAAGAGTACAATACTACCGAACTAGCTGCTAAGATCAAGGAGTTAACTATCTATCTATAGGCTGAAATAACTAGAGCATAGGGAAGATAATAGGAGTAAGTAGATAAGTAATAATATCTAGCTCCAATATTCAAAGAAGGAAACTTTGTCTGGTTTAATGCACAATATGTAATTACTCAGCAACTAAGCAAGAAGTTGGATTATAAGTGAATAAGGCCATATAATATCATTAAGGTCATCTTGCCCTATATCTATGAACTCAATTTCCTATCTACAGTATATTACTATTAAGTTTAATATGTCTCTCTATTAGATTCTGCTAATAACAACCCTCTTCCTAGATAGCATAACTTATTACTACTGCCAGTCATAGTTGACAACAAGGAAGAATTGGATATAGAGCAAATTTTTAACTCCCGAATACATTATCAGAAGTTTCAGTACTTAGTCAAATAGATAGAATTTGACATACTAGACTAGGAGCTTACTACTAATATTAATAAATTACGTACTGTTAATAAATTTCATACTTATTATCCTAATAAACCTAGACCATTACTTAAAGACAACAGCTAACTCTTAGTAGACTTCGGCCTAAGATGGAGAAACTGTTATAGTCACTACCTAGATACTTTCTGTCTTAGTTATTGTTCAGGCTAATGTTGAGTTATTATACATATAGTAGCTTATGTGTGTGATGATTAGCTGATAGTAGAATGCTTTGGAAGTTCTAATAGTTAGTATATTCTGCTATATTCTGTATTAGGCTTACTATGTAGCAACTGGTTAGTGATGGAATTCCATAGAAGCTAGTTAGTAATGCAATATTATGGAAGCTGTGAGTAATTATTGCTCAGAATTTAAGCATTATTGTGATTATGTAATCTCTTCTTCTCTCTCACTCTTCTTCTTCCTTATATAATATCTTATATCTACCTTTGAATACAAATACTCCCTTTTGCTCATAGTCTTTACTATGTGTACTCTTTAGAGTCATGTTTATCATTATAGCCGTTATAGTATTATACTTTATATATTATAATTTATTAGCTATATTATTCAATTAGTATAAAAGAACTATAGATTTCTTTTAGAATTATCTTTTTATACTACTTAGATATAGATAATAATTTACTATAAATCAGTTAGTTAGTAGGGAATATATAAGTAGAAATTATACTTATTAATTAATATTCCTAATAGAACTCTCTATATAACTATAACTATCCTTTCAAGATAATTCCTTAATATAATTAATATATATAAATGTCTATTCTAATAGATATAGATTATATAAATAGTACTGAATAACTACTATCTAATATTATTTATTATATAAAAGGTTTAGATATTTGGAGTATTAGTTTGAACTAATTATTTAGAGAAGTTATAATTTCATATAGGTAAGTATTATATAGTATAAAAGGTATTATATTATCCTATTCTTTTATAAGCTATTTTCTTACTTTTAAAAGTTCTAATATTAGTTTCTTAAATTTCTTTCCAAAATAAGTATTTATTTCTAATTTTTACTTTTAACAAGAATATTATATAAATTATAAATAATACTTAGCTACTACTTCTATTAAAAGTATAGTATTTATAAAGTCATTTTTTTATATTTTTTCTAAAATCTATATATATTTCAATACTTCAATTATATTATTTTTTTTTTATCCTAAAATACTTTTAATAATTATAAAAGAATAAGATTAAGAATAGCCTTATAGAGTAATTTTTAAGTAAAAATACTATTTTCTATAATTATTATATTTTTTAATTTATTATATCTTTTCTCTGATATTATAAGATTAATAACTTTAGTTTTTGTAAAGATATATTTGACTAACTCTTAGATTTCTTCTAATAGTATAGTTATAATAAGAGATATTATTTTTAATTATTTTATTTATCTTATATTTTCTATATGTATTATTATTTTATAATTGTTAAATCTAATAGTTAGTTATTTCAATAGAAGTTACTATTTCACATATACTCTTAAAAGTATTATATAATTTTAATATAGTTCTATATAGTATGACTCATATTACTATTTTTTATAACTAATATAATACTACCCTATAGTAAGTATTATATTTTATATATTCTAATTTATCAAATATATTATTGAACCAGTATAAAAGAAATACAAATTTTCTTTAAAATCTCTTTCTCAAAATACTTAGGATATAAATAATAACCTATAATAGATTAGTTAGTTAGCAAATAATCTAAATAGAAATTATACTTATTAATTAATATTTCTAATGGAACTTTCTATTTAATAATAATTACTTTTCTAAGGCAATCCTTTAGCAGAACTAGTATATACAAATATTTATTCTAATAGATATAGATTATATAAATAATACTAAATAACTACTATCTAGTATTATTTATTATATTTTTTTTAATAATCAAAGTTAATCTTTACTACTTATAACTTTTTATCTTAAGGCTTAATCAACCTTAATAATACTCTTTTATACTTTTTAGTATAATATATCTTGAATGTAATAATGATATTATAAAATCAGCTAGCTATAATAATAACTAATAAGATATTAGACTTTTAAACTATAGTATAACTATAAGATTTAAAAGTAAGCTAAGTAGAACTCTAATAGATAATAGTTCCCTATATAAAAATATTCTACCTCTATTCCAGATACTTTTCTCAATACTCTTAATAAATCTATTTATACTTTAAGTAATCCTTAATATTATAGTGAAAATGAAAAATATAGTATATTATTAAAAAACTACTACTATAAGTCTCAAGAAGAATCAAGATAATAAGAAAATAATTCTTATCTTACTACTCATAAATGGCCTTCTTTATATCAGATTAAACTTTGAAAAAAGTATTATTATTACTTAAGTCAATACTAGACTTAGATATTCTAATGAAAGTTTTAATATCTTTAGTATCTACTTTAATATTATAATCAGAAAATAAAATACTATTACTAGATAACTCAGAAGTAATAGATATAATGAATAATACTAAATAGTAGTTATTTAGTACTATTTATATAATTTATATCTACTAGAATAGATGTTTGTATATATTAGTTCTACTAAGGGATTGCATTAGAAGAGTAGTTATTATTAAGTATGGAGTTTTATTAGGAATATTAATTAATAGGTATAATCTCCATTTAGATTATTTGCTAACTAACTAATTTATAGTAGGTTATTATCTATTTCTAAGTAGTCTAAGGAAGAGATTCTAGAGGAAATTTATACTTTTTTTATACTTATTTAACAATATATCTGACAAATCAAAATATATACAGTATAGTATTTACTATAAGATAGTGCTATATGAGTTATAAGAAATAGTAACATGAGTCATACTATATGGATCTATACTAGAAATATATAATATCTTAAAGAATATACACAAGATAGTCAGTTCTATTAAAATAACTAACTACTAGATTTAGTAGTTATAAAAATAATAATAAATATAGAAAATATGAGATAAATAAAATAATAAAAAATAATATCTCTTATTATACTTCTCTATTTAGAATAGATTTACTATATTAGTATTTTTGTTCTACAATCCTAGCTTTTATATATCCTATCTTAAGGAATAGTTAAAGTATATAAATATTAATATATTTATTATTAGGGGATTTATTTATAATACAGTCAAATTCTTATTAAATAAGAGCTTAAGTTTTATTTCTTATCTGAGGTCCTTGTTTTGCTTTTTTAGTATATTATTTTTTGAAGATGTCTTCTAGACTTCTTTTGATTTAAAAATTCTGAAGAATTTCAGTAGTAATATCTTTAGTATTTACTTAGTAATTATATTTTAGAGTATATTCTAACTATCTAACCTTAGATTGATATTTATCAAATTATAGTATTATTCTGAATTCCAATACCTTTTCAACTTCATGTTGATTATTATTAATTGGTTTTAGTTGTAGAGATTGTCTATTAAGGAACTAAGTATAATTATTTTAATAATATAGTTTAAGTTCTGAAATATAAAAAGTATCATATATAAGATTGAGGTCAGATTCAGGGGATATATCTAGACTATAATTATTTCGAGTATAATTAGTAGATATGATTGAGAAAAAGTCTAACCTTCGAGGTTTAAATTTAGGTAAAATGTTTTATATATTTATATTTTCCGAAAATAGCATAACTTATTGTTTAATTAAAAATTTAGTTACATTATAATATTTGTTCACTTGTATTACCTATATCTTTTTAGTATCATAGAGTACTTATGAGATATTGTTATGATATTTATTTACCAGTACAAATACCTTTATTAGATAGAGTAGTAGGAAGGCTTCTAGATATACCCTAAATCCTAGTAAAGTAATGAAAGGACTATCTTTCCTAGTACTATTAAATTTAGACTTTAGTTTTAACTAAATCTCAAGCAATTTATGTAGCTAGTTAAATTCTTTGACTTTACATACTCTTACTACTTATAAGATTGCCTCATTCATAATCTTAGATTATTTATCTCTATGAGAGTAGTACATAGTAGATAGTTTCAATTTGATTCTATTCTTCCTAGCCTAATCCTAGAAGTATAATAATATAAAAAGTTTATTACAATTAAAAACAATATATAATAGATATCTTGTAATTATGACTATATAAATATTAAAAGAAGTAGTATATTATTCTACTATAGAATTATTAGAAATAGGAATAAAAAACTTAAATCCTGATTATCTATTAATAATTATCTAAAAGTATAAAATATAGACAATATATTTTTTATTAATATAAATATTTAGATATAAAAGATAATATTTAATAAAGATGGGAGCTAATTTAAGAAAATCTATCAAAATATCTAATCAATATCTTTCTAGTATATATAAAGGAGTAACAAGTCTAAAAGGTAGTTTGTTAAAATATTTAGTCTATTAATAAGTATCATAACTTCTAATATACTCCTTAACTGACTCAGCAAAGAACTAGTATTAGTATTAGTCAGTAAAATATATTATAGTTTTCTCAATTCCACTATGAGCTGTTACTTTATATACTTCATTAATTATTAGCTTAAAATAATTCTTATGTTTAATATTGAAAGTACTAGGTAAGACTAATCTTTATTGTCTATATATATTTTTAATATACAAAAATCTATTTTTAGTTCTATAATCCTTATATTGTTCTAAAGTATTATAGTAGTTCTTCTTGATAAGGCATACCTTCATATATGCTTAGTATACTACTTTCATTCTATTACTTAGATCTAACTATTATCAGTACAAAATCTAATTAGTATCTAATATATTAGATGCTTAAGATATCTAGAACACAAACTGAAGATTATGAAGCTAGAGTATTTATAGATTTATATCAGGATATAATTATTTTTTTAGGATATAACTATCTTTTTAGGATAATATTAGAATATAGTAGTATATCTAATACATAATATAAGATTTCAAATACTACTAGTAGCTTATTATAAGTTGGTAAACTTAATCTTATATACGATTACTACCATAATTATAATACTTATCAATATATTTTTCTGAAAGCTATGTATTATTATTATTATATTATATATTCAATTATAAAGTAATTCCGCTTTAGAGTATTCATAATAAATATATATTATATCAGGGATAGAATAGGAATGTGGAATTATACCCATGATTGAGTTGATTATTAAATAGGTATCTAAGACTTTATACCTTTTATGTTTGGCATTAGCAAGTATTCTTAACTTATGACTTCACTTTGAGAGGCTTGAATAAAGTACAATATTATCTTAGATATGATTTTCTTAAAGCTAAACTAATATGAATCTTTAGGGTAATATAGGAGTAAAAAAAGTAGGTCGAATTAATAAGAATTTATATATTTAACAATAAAACTAGATATAAAATAGAGTAGTTATCAAATAAGAAAAGATAATAAAGAGTATAAAATCTCAATTATTTAGTAAAAAGAAAGAAAGTAGCTAGTAAAAGAGAGGAAGTAGTAGTATATGAAATCCTAATAATTTAGTAAAAAGTAACAAAGTAGCTAACAAAAGAAAGTAAATAGCAATGTATTAAATCTTAATTATTTAATAAAAAGAAATCAAGTAGTAGTATATGAAATTTTAATGATTTAGTGAAAAAAAAGAAAGTAGCCAATAAAAGAAAGCAAGTAGTAGTACATAAAATCCCAATTATTAAGTGAATAGAAAGTAAATAGTAGAAAAATAATAGAAATTAAGAGAGAAGAAAGCAGTTATTATCAATAATCGATATCTAGATTATTAGTATCATTATAGTCTATGTTATAAGTATTAAACTAATTATTATTAAGAGGGAGAGTATTTTCATCCTTAGGCAGAGATAATAATAGAGGCTCTAAAATGACTTCATTATAATCCTAAAGTTTATTACCTGTCTAATATATTCCTAATAGATTGTAATAGTGTGGAAAAATACAAGCCTAGTATATAATAGCGAGTTCTTATATCAGTTCGTATTCAAATCAAGAGGAATTATTAATAGTTAAAGCTTGATCTAATTCTAGGTCCATCTTGAGTTGTGTGGCAATCAAATGCTCATAGAGATCTACTTTGATAGTTGCTAATAACAAGTGGTATATCCATAGGCTATAAGCCTCCTAAATGGCTAAGAATCATTTGTAGGTTCCTAAAAGTATTAGTGAGTGATTATAGTTCATTAGAAGTAGGCTAGTTACTGATAGTTATCTCATACTTAAAGTCCTGAGATTTAGGAGGTTCTTTATAAACCCCAATAGTCTACCTCTTGAGATAGTGGCACATTATGGAGATTACTAGATAAATAAAGATTTTATTGATTAAATTAAAGAAGCTATTATCAAAGTTTCTTTGTATTTTAATCCCTAAAAAGTATTTGTGAAAGATTACTTCCATAATTTCTTGGGCCTGGAAATGTTATTAGTCCATTTAAGTATACATTAGAGATATCTAGTATGCAATCTAATAGAAAGTATAGAAATTAAACTTCTCTACTATCCTAATGGTAAATAAAATAATTTTGGAATAATAGGACTTAGATATTATTAGCGATCTTAGCTTAGAGGAGATGGTTGAGCTTGTAGACTTTAAGGATATTTTTTTTATACTTATATATAAGATATGTATAAGTATATGAGTGGATACTATAGAGCTTCTATAAATGAGTAGGTAGTCTAATATATGATATAGGAAATATTATTTATATGACTATCTATTACCTTTAGACTTTTAAGATTTTAGCCTATCTCTTATATAGCATCTACTTATAATTCTATTACTAACTGAGCAATCTCATTATGGTTAAGTATTGGGTTTTAAAAGAATGTATAATACTTGATAAAGGTAGTAGCTCAAGCTATGGCATCTCTATATTAGTCTGGAATATTAAATATAGACCCAAATCTCCTCCTGATATAGATAGACTTTTGGATACTATTTTGGATAGGTTGTTTGTTATTGTCCAAGGGGGAGAGATTAGAATCTGCCAAGGTAGTCTATTGGAGGGCACTTGTACAGGGGAGTTGTTTTATAGAAGAAGGGTATCAAGAGAGTTGTTTGGCATGAGAAGAAGGTCTAAAGACCTATAGAAACTATCATTAGTGAAGTTCCCAATTGTCCTTAAATAGGAATGAGAGTTACAGTAAAGGTTAGCTTAGAGATTACTGTTTGACTATTAAATATTATATAGATATTTCTTGCAGGTTATCTAGTATTTGATATATAGTATCTTTTAGATAATTGAGTAAGGTAGGGAGGAGGAGGGAAGCATTTATCATTATCTTCTTCATATTCTTCTAGGGGGATTAGATGAAGGGGACATCAGCATTTAGTATATAGGGACCTAGGGGTGGGTATTATAAGTAAAGTCAGAGATGACTCTAATATATGCCATATAGATTATTAGAGGTAGAATGTCAGAGAGGTGGAATATTAGAAAGGTAGAATATCAAAGGTAGATGAGCTAATATGAAGTATGGGAGAATGTCAAGTTAGTGAGGGAGTGAGTAAGAAAGATTTTAGTATAGTTATTTATAAATTTAGTATATTAAGGTTTAGCCCCTACTAGCCCTCCTACTATACCTTACCACCAGCCACAACCTTATACCTTATATTAAGGATAGCTGTAGTAATGGCTACACTAGTCCCTCAGGTATTCTCTTTAGTCTTATAGTACTCTATAACTTCACCTCCCCCTTAGATATTAACCTAGTTATCTTCACTAGGATTATTTACTATAACTTTAGGTATAGGAGCTATACTATAGATTCTATCATCATTATTACTATTCAGTACTTCCTATGTAGTTTATGTAGTATTTATTCTCTAAACTTTACTTTGAACTTTCTCACCCCAAACCTTCAATTCTATTCAGTAGCTTAATGCCCCATGCTAACTACTTGCTATGCTTTGATGAGTTGCATATCAGTATTATATCTTGGTTTTTTGAGGTGATGAGGATAATAAAAGCCTTTGTCTTCAGAATTAATCATATATATATCAGGAAACATATACTTGTATTCCACCTTTAAAGTATATTTTAGTTATTCTTAGTGTTTTATTCTCCTTCTGATTTTGTACTTATGTTACTTAAATATATGATTCTTAGTTAGCATTCGATACTTGCAAACCCTAGTAGAAACCTATATGAGGGTATCAAAATCTTTGGTAGGATCATTGTACTTATTTGGTTAGTCAAAATGATTTTGGGTAAAAAAGACTATGGTTGGGTATAGAAAGGGAAAGTTTTCTCCTCTGTTAGGTCTATAGAGGACAACTATGATTCGTACTAAAGTAGCTTTAGATATTAGCAAAAAGGCCGTGATCTCTATATCAGAATTTAGACTTATATGGTCTGCAGGGAAAGTGGGGTTCAATGGAGAGGGATTTTCAAGTACTCCTAAAATTTTACAGACTTTGCAGTTAGGTAGGACGTATGCCTTCACTATATCTTAGATACCATCTAGTGTCCTTCCCTAAATAATTCTCAATTTCCTCCACTTCCAAATATCCTATATCTACCTATTATGATCTCTGTATACCTTTATTTCTAGATCACAGATCTAGAAAGCTATAGCAGTACTCTACTCTGAAGTATTTCTCTCCTTCTCTTACTTATTGGAATCCTCACTCTTGGTATGAACCCTCTTCCAAACTCTTTTTATAGCTAGATTTTTTGCAGTCTCAGATCGTTTCTTTAGGCAATCCTGAAGTAGAGCTTCTAGAGCTTTTTTGTAGAATTCAGAACTAGCTGTAAGGTGCTCTCTAATATTAGGCCAAAATCTGATAAGAGTCCTTGTAGCAATAACTAGAGTATTTTTCTGAGCCTCAGTGGCCTTACTCAATATCCTGATCAAGTGTTGTATATAATAATTTTTTACTATATTTTACTATACAATATAATCTGTATCATGAATATTCTACTCCAAGTCCACCTTTGAGTTCTTAATCAGATACTTAGTAGTAACTATTCTAATTCAATATATTAATTCTATACTTATAGTATTGAGAGACTCATATTAGTATAGATATACCTCTTAATATACTCAATATACTTCTGCCTTATAACACAATTCTTATTGTTATATTGATTATTAATATATATTATGTATTATGAATATGAATTATATTGGATCTAAAAAGTATTTATTAGTAAGACGTGCTATACCTCTTTATATAAGATCAACTAATGGCTATAAGAATACTATGGTTATCATAGTTATTATCTATTTTGATTTTAAATATTATAGATTGTATTTAAAATTAACTATAGAAGGTATTAGCTACTTGACATCTTTTATAAGAGTACATATCCTATAAGCTAAGAATATTATACTCCTAAGTAGAACTCAAATATCTCTCTAATAGTGGTTCCAATTCTATATTTAATATCTATATGGAGCCATTTCATATGATGTAATATTTCTATATTGTCTCTGAGAGGTTGCTAGATCTATTTTAAATATATTATATCTAAACTCTTTTTAGTCTGGTAGAAGATATAGTATAACTACTTTAATCTAACATAGCTAGACTCAATATGAGCTTCTCATGTCAAATATCTTATATCAAATATCTCATGCCAAATATTTAATATCTAATATCCTAAGCTTCTGATACTTCTATATTTACAAAAAGACCTTTATTAAAGATAAATTCCTAAAAAACTTATTGTCTTTGGTACTCTACAGTATATACTACTTCGAGAGTATACACCAATCATATCCTTAAGTATTATCTAGAATATACTCAATAAACTATTTCCTATCTCCCCCATCGTCAATCTAATACCTCCAAGTATTCTCTTAAAGGTACCTATCTAATAGCAGAAGTATCTAGCTCTTGTTCAGGATCTTCCAAAATTTATAAATCTAATATTGACCCTACTAAACTTGCCCAAATTTATGATAATTATGACAATATAGAATCTGTAGATAATAACAAGTCTAATGATAAATCAGATATAGAAGCCTCATCTAAATATTCTGTCTTAGAACTAGTAGATCATAAGCTAAATGCTAATACCCCTAATATCATCTTATAGATACCTTCTAGATATCATGTAAGCAAATCTATACACCTATTTCTATTCTCAAAAGAGTATTTACTAGTTTACAATTACTTTCATCCTTTTCTAAATCCTCAAGATTATAAGCTAGCTCTATTTTCTATTCTATCTAAAGTTTCTAAAACCTGAATTAATAATTTTTTCTAGGATAACATATTATTCTTATCTACTAGCAAGCCATGGATATCATAGATCTCCTATAAGTCAGCTTATACCTTTTATAAGCAAATTATATAAATGGTCACAGATCCTATATAGACTACAGGTTCTATAGAATATATTTTGTGTTCCAAAGAGGAATTTTATTACTAAAATATAATAGAATATATTTAATACCTACTGGTATAGCATACCTTTGTCTTACATATAGTTTGGGAGCCAGTAAAGGTATTTAATGATGACAGTGAGTGAATATATTCAGAATTGAATACTATATCATGGTAGTAGGATGAATAGGTAAGTTTCTTAATAATCTCTCTTTATACTCTTTCTGATATTTACTAGTATAACATTTCTGTTGGATCGATACTAATCTCTATCCTCCTAATATCTGATCAAACCCACCTCACTAACTATTTAGAAGATAAGAAATTGTGGTCTCTATATGTAAGTATTGGGAATATTAAGTCTACAGTATGCAATAAACCTACCATAAATACTTGGATTCCTATTGTTCTTCTACCTGTACCTCTAAAACAGCTATATAAGATACTCAACTATAGCATAGAGATATAGGAATTAGATATGCTACAGATTATATATAAGATCCTGAGTTATATCCTGAGTTCTCTTGCTGATACAAAAATCCAGGAAGAAATCAAAATGGTATATTGCAATAAAAATATACGTCAATATGTACTTAAGCTCTTTGCCTAATTAGTAAACTATATGGAAAATATAATAATATATAGTATAGCATCAAACCATTGTCTGATATACATTATATCCTTAAATAAATTTAGTGAACTCCTAGAGAGACTCTATAAGATATAACCTCACTCTCAATATGCGATAGTATATTAAAATACTGATATCTAATAGTTAGAGACTAACAGAGTAAAGAATATTAACAACGCCCTCTAGCACATTTTATATTGTAAACTACATAGTATTATTTACCCTAATATACTTCATACTCTTCTTAATGGGATTCTAACCCACCTAATGAAATAAATACTAAATTTTCTAGAATACGTTAGATACTTGACTATCTTCAACCACTTATAGTTTTGACTTCCCCCATTCCCTAGATTCACTAGACTAAATAAAGCGTACTACTCTATTAGTTAGTAGTAGAGTAAAGAAATACAGAATTTACTCTATGTCCTCTTCGAAGTATTTATAGCTATTCTAAGTCAAATAATAGATATTACTTCTATTATATCTCGATATAAATTATCCTGTCGGAAGACTATTCTATATATCTACTATATTATAGACTTCATACTCATAGCTCAATATCAAACCCATACTATAGTAACAATTCAATCTATAAAGAATTACTTATCAGACTTCTATGAATATAAAGATGTTTTCTTAAGATTTCATGCTACAAAAGTGACTAAGAATACCACTAAGTAGACTATCTAAGACTTATGTAAGGACCAATATAGATCACTTATATTAAACACCCTATACCCCCCTCCCCTTATAAAATACTAAAAGCTCTAAGAGCAATACTGAACTAAAGCAAAAGAATTAGTCAATAATTTATTAAGTACTAGAGCATACTACAAATTCCTAAAAATATATTTTATCTCCTACTTTGCTAACCAAATCATAAAGTATATATCTCTACTACAATATTCGACTAAGATCTATAAGGCCTCCTATAAGCTTCTTAAAGATATATATCAGTGGAGCAATTATATCAATCCCATCTCATAGAATATTCATATATATATGTAAGCATATAATTTTGCAATATAGAAAAGAAATATTGAGTAATGGCTTATTAAACTTCTACATATCCCTAATAAAGTATATAATATTATTGTCCCTCAATAACTAACCCTATATATACCTAAGGATAATCCCTTAGTGCATACAATAACTAAGCTTTAGGGATAATTTATTAATAAGGATACAAATACTTTATCTATATTGGAAACAGTATATGAACTTTCAGAACTTCAAGTACTTACTTGGACTTATCCTACCTAAAACTATTTCTGCTAAATAGTTGATTCAGAATCTCATGCCCATTATCTTTTAGAATCTCTACTAGAAGCCTTTAATACCCTATAGGTCACTATTCTTACTTTTAATGGGGATAGCTATATAATATACTATATATACTGTATAAGAGGTAAGTTATTCTATAAGTAAGACTAAAGACATAACTAGGTATTTGTCTGATGCCAAACTTAGATAGACAAGTCATCCCTCAATATACTAAATAGAAAAGTTCCTACTCACCTTAATGGCCTTTTTAAACTACGAAATATCCTAAAAAACACTTATTACTGACTTACTCATATATCTCTCTTAATAGTTATTAGATTCCCTATACTAAATAGTCCAGAAGATATAGTATATATTTGTACTCCCCTTAAAAATTATATTATAAAGATTTCAAATATTAAAAGTATAATCTACTTGATTACTATTAATCCGGATTAGCTTTATCTCATAAATAATCAGATAGACCTATATACTTAGAATAATATCCATAATAGCAACTAGTAAAATCTATAACTTAAGATAATATATATGAATAAAGCTCAGATTATACAAAGGCCAATGCAAAATATAGTTCACAATACTCAATATGTATCTTATTAGCTCTTAATATCTTTTATTAGTATACTTATATCTAGAATACAATATTTTATAAAATACCCCTCCTAACTCTTAGTATATATTTAAAATAATCTAGATACTATTTTCCTAATAAAATCTACCCAGACCAGTTTTACATGTACTCTAATATCTGGATACTCTGGACACCCTAAATATATAGCAATAGTATCAGGATACCAATTTTTTTTTTCTAATGATTATATAATAAAGAAGTCTTTATTATTTTCCTAACTATCAGTGATATACCTATTATTAATAAGCTTATTAAGGGTCGGTTCAATTTATTGGTTGAAATTAATAATAGTAGGTCTCTTTTTTTTATAAGTAGTAGTATTGTATCCTAGTTACTTACAAAAGTCATAACATTACTAGAAGAATTAGGAGGATTCTACAAGAATGATAGTGGGAATTTTATTAACTACTACTTATTTCTAAAAATAAGTAGTAACTATGGCAGTCTAGAATAGATTACTAGTATTACTTCCGAAGGCAATTAAAGTTGGGTTTAATAGTTAGTATGATACAATTGGTATATTTTAGTAGATTTCTCTTATATAATTGTCAAATACTTCTTCATAAGAATTAGTAGGAGTAGGGGTTTAAACTAAGTTAGCTAGTTCCTTATAAGAATCTTTGACTATATTGAGGTTATCAAGATGATTCTAAAGGAATTCCTTTTCCTTCTTAAAAACTAAGTTTATAAGAGTATAGTTAATACTACTATATTCTAAGGTATTATAGATAGTACAGATCTCAATTATAAATGCTTGATTATATATCATATCAAAACTACTATATATAAGATAATAGAAATTTTAGTACACTAACTAATGCATATACTTATATTTCTAATAGTTTATATAGATAAGAGTGATATTAGCTAGTGTTAGTATAGATAGGAGAGTTGAAGTATATTCTTTCTCCTTATCCTTAGTTGCTATTTATTAAAATAGGTCTATCTTAGATTCCTTAATATTATTAGGTTAGTACTTATTAAATAGTTTAATGTCAATAAATATAAGAGTTTTCTTATTAGAGGTAGTGTGCGCTATAGATTAAGTAGGTATAGGTTCTTATAGTCATTCTCCTACCCTGAAAAATTATCCAACCCATTACCCCTCATAACAACTTATATCGAACTCACTTAGGGAATAACCTATTATAATTCAATTACTTGCCAAGTCAAGATATTTTTACCAAGCTTAATGAATAATCAATAAGAACCCGAATATACTGCCAAGATCATCAACTTTTTCTTTTATAATGGTAATACTATCATAAGTTTTATATTCTACTTTTAGCCCTATGCAATACATATTATATTCTGGTTAGTATAAGCCTCTCGTATTATCTAATATCAACTAGACCCAATGTCAATATTAATATAATAATAACATAACTTGAGATACCTAAATATATACTACAAATCCTTCCTCCCATCTATTACTGAACATAAATCAACAAGAAAATTAAGAAAACCGTGGGATATAAACTACCCAACTCATAATAAATCTCTAAATATTCAATCCCATTATAGGCTTAATCTTAATAACTAAGTATTATAGAAGTAAAATAGAATAAAAACACTCAATCTCTTCTCTAGTATACTATAATTATCTCTTTAATTTAGATCTAAACCTGATAGTTCTTTTTTATCCTCTTCCGTAAGTACCTGTTCACTAGTTTGGTAATGACTATAACCTCTTTACCTTTCCGCCACTTCCTTCTATAAAGTATCGGTATTGATATTTTCATTACTGACCTTTCTATGTTCAAGGAGTATTATAATATAGATAGCTAATTTAAGGTATTACTCACTTTAAATAGGCTATATTGAAGCTTATCATTAGAATCTGGTTCTGACTCTGAGTCTATATTCTCTTCACTATCATTCGAGGCATTGATATCTGAATCTTAATCATGAACTGGAACTATTGGGTAGAAGAAATCGGCATCCAGTACCTAAGCTTCAATTACACTACTGATATTGTCTATATCTCCTCTAATATAGAGATTTATAAGTTTAATATCCTCTAAGTTGTCATTAAAGTCCCCTATAGACCGATTTTCCTAGAATTTGACAATTAGGAAATTTTGGATTATTTGTCCACTAAAATAATTCCTCCAATATAGTATTATATTCCTGGTAGAACTAAAAAGTCTCTTAATAGATACTGATGAAATTGATATACTTAAGATATTGCATACCATACATGCTAGTATCGAGAATTTGTTGCTATTTGATCTCCACCAAAGCAATGAGTTTCCTTAATGAAGTAGTACTAGGGCTAAGTTCAGATATCACATAACTCCAGTTGAATCCTGATCACTATAGGACTGTCGAGCCTATAGTCTCCATATAATATAAGACTCCTTTATTGTATTGGATTCTTGGACTGGTTTATCTTAGCTTTTCAGGAGATATTGGTAGTTGCTTTCATAAAAGTCCTCGAATTGGGTCCTGATGACTATTATTTAGTAGATGCAAGACTAAAGTTTGTCATAGGATCATAATTTTATCACGGGAGTGTCATTTTATTATAGGAGTGAAATTTTATCATGAGTTTGGCTTACTTGTAGAAATCTATATTCGAGACTATACTAGTCATACTAGGTTGTATCGATAGATCTTGAATATATATAATACCCCATGAATCATATAAAGATAATTTTTTGGAAGGGTCTAAAATGCTCACAATATTATAGATAAATCCTTACTGTATAGTATCCGAATAATACTTCTGAAGAACTCTTTTGCTAGCCTTCAATACCTCTAATAAGTCAGTTATCTTTAGAGCATCCAGCAGTTTTTGTACTTCATAGTATTACTGGGTAATGTACTCAAAAATATTATTATAGATAAAGTAAGGATTTTGTATTATGGCCTTCTTACTGATAGAGATATTGTTTGTATAATCAGCAAAGGGTTTCAGGAAAGTAATAGCTTAATCAACCTATCACCATTCTACTTCTATAAGTTAGAAAGGAGTGAATTTATTATCCTAGTCAATCTATTTTTCTATAATTGGCCTAAGTCTATGTGCTCTTATAAGTATATTAAATGTTAAATTCCAATCTGTTCTGATATCTTGAAGCAAGCCAACGAGCTGCTTTGAGTTAGTATCCTGTAGCAACTTAAATTGTGCTAGGCAAGAAGGACTAGTAGAGATAGCTTTGGATAGCTCTTAAACCTAGCTTGATTAGTATGCGAGTCTTATATTCATTAAGCCATAGACTTACTTTAAAGATAGTATAGCTAAATGAACTAGAAGAGAATTAGTGCAAGTCCTTAATTGAGACATCTAGATTGTTTGGTTTATAGTTAAAGGTCTTATTAGTCAGTTGTAACTTTAGGTTTTCCATAAAGGCTTTACTAGCTAATACTAGTATGTGAGCCAAACATAGTAAATAGTATTGATCTGGCTGCCATTTGGAACTTAGTATAGTTCCTTGGAGTTCCCTAGCCATAACAAAGTTAGACTATACATTATCAGTAACTGATAAAGTATTCACTGGCCTAGGTCAAATTGGCCTAGTATCTCAGCTAATTTCTCTACTAAAAATTTTCTAGTATGGGATTTTCTGCCTAATGCTTATAATTCTATTACCTCCTGATGCAAATTCCAATTAGAATCAAGAAAATGTATAGTCATTCTAGCAAATACTAGTTTATTGAGTGAAGTCCAAGTATCTGTCACTATGTAGACTTGAATATTCTGAGGTATTATATCTTTGAGTACTGAGATAATATCATAAGTAGTATACGCCATAGGCCGATTTCAACTCGACCTGACTAATAAAAACCCGATTCGTTGGGCGAGTTGTCAGGCTGTCAACCCGACCCATTACGGGTTGCCTGCTTACTAGCCTGACTTGCCCCGCTTCATTAAAATCTGAATACTCGCCAAGAACCTGTAACGCTACCGGGTAATTACCAAGTAACTTGAAAACCTGTGAACTATATATATATGGTAATGCCAGTAGGTCAATTGTGATTATACTTTAGGTATTTAGTTCACAATAGATAGGTCATTGCTTCCTTGTAGTAGAGGCTTACTATATACAAGGAATAAATAGAAGGATTCAGTATGGTACACATAGTACAAGGCACACAGACAATTAAGTATAGTAAATACTAATAGTATTTCAAAATGTCTATGTACACAAAAGCTAATAATCTTCGAAACACATATATAACTATACGATCATGAACCAAACTTGCACCCACATCCCCATATTGCTGGTCAACCTTAGCTAATATGTACCGTATTCCTAAACTAGATATTACAATACCTGCTGCGAATATAGACCTAGAAATGATAGTCCTAATACTACCACCTAGAACAGTCAGGCTACTGATAATTACGGGCCAATCCTATAATAGATATTAGCCACGCAGGGTCCATATCAGAGGTATGGCACTGTGCTCATCGGAGACATAACAGTATTGACATCAGAGAGATAGTAGTGCTCAGTACAGAGGTATGTCAATATCGACAGTGGAAGCATGGCAGTGTTGGCATAGGAGGCATGCTACTGTCGATAGCAGAGACATGCCACTGTCGATAGCACAGGCATGGCAATGTCGACAGTGGAGGTATAGAAGTATCGACAGCAGAGGTATGGCAATGACAATAGTGGAGGCACAGGAGTGTCGACATAGGAGGTATAGCAATGTTGACAATAGAAGCATTAGAGCATCGATATAGCAAGCATGGTAATGTCGACCATGCAGGCATAGGAGTATCAACAGTGGAGGCATGCCAGTTTCGATAGCGGAGGCATGGCAATGTCAAGAGTGCAGGTATCGGTATGTTAATGCCACAGGCATAGCAGTGTTGATAGTAGAGGCATGGAAGTGTCAACATAGGAAGCATGGCAGTCTCGATATAAGAGGTATGGCAGTATCAACATAAGAAGCATTATAGTATCGATATAGGAGGGATGGCAATGCTCACCTCAGAGGTATAGGAGGGTCGACATAGCAGGTACGGTAATGTCGACCATGCAGGCATGGGAGTGTCGACAGTAGAAGCATAGAAGTATTGATATAGGAAGTATGGCAATCTTGATAGTATAGGTATAGGTATGTCGATATAGTAAGCATGGCCGTTGCGACAGCCGAGGCATGAAAGTGTCAATATAGGAAGCATGGCAATCTCGATATAGGAGGGATAGCAGTGTCGATAGCAGAGGTAGGGCAATGCTCACCTTTGAGATATGGCAGTGTCAATATAGGAGGGATAGAAATGTTCACCTCAGAGGCATGCCAGTGTCAATAGCAGAGGCATGGCAATACTCACCTCCGAGGTATGGAAGTGTCAACATAGGACGGATGGCAATGCTCACCTCGGAGCTATAGGAGTGTCAACAGTGCAGGCATGGGAGTGTCGACAGTGGAGGTATTAGAGTGTCAACAGTAGAGGCATGGGAGTGTTGACAGTGGAGGTATGGGAGTGACAACAGCAGAGATATGGGAGTGTCGACAGTGGAAGCATGAGAGTGTCAATAGCGAAGGCATGGGAGTATCAATAGTGGAGGCATGGAAGTATTGACAGTGAAGGTATGGGAGTGTCGATAGCGGAAGCATTGGAGTATCGACAGTGGAGGCATAGGAGTGTCGACAGTAGAGGCATGAGAGTGTCAATAGAGGAGGCATGGGAATATTGACAGTGGAGGCATGGGAATGTCGACATAGGAAGCATGGCAGGCTTGACATAGGAGGCATGTCTGTATCGACAGCGGAGGTATGACAGTATCAACAATAGAAGTATAGCAATGCTCACCTTCAAGGTATGGCAGTGTTAATATAGAACGGAGGGCAATGCTTACCTCAGAGGTATAGGAGTGTCGACAGTGGAGGCATAGAGGTGTTGATATAAGAAGCATGGCACTATTAACATAGGAGATATGGCAATATTGATATAGGAGGTATGACAATGTCGACTTTGGAAACATGGCAATATCGACTTCAGAGGCATGGCAGTATCGATTTTGGAGGCATAGCAGTGTCGACTTCACAGGTATGGTAGTGTCGACTTCAGAGGTAGAGTAGTGTCGACTTCAAAGATATGGTAGTGTCGACTTCAAAGGCATACCAGTGTGGACATTGGAGGTATTGCAATGCTTACCTCAGAAGTTAGGTAGTGCTCATGTGGAAGGTATGACAACCTTCCTGTCTATGCGAACTGAACCTGTTGGGTAGTCTGGATAATCCTGTAAGAAAGGTCAGCTATGTGTGCATATATCGAAGGCCTAGCAATACTCTCACTCAGATCGCAGTTCTTCACTTTCATTGACTTAGGTTGTAGATGAATATCCCAAATCCCCTGACTTATGTTGTTGATGAATATCCCAAATGCTCTTGAAATATATCATAGTAGCAGCTGCCATATAGCAATAGTAGGAAAATACAAGGTATGCTAGTCTACTAGCCTGACTAGGTATGATCAATACCACCCTTGCATAGCAGCTCGGCAGTACCAGCTTAGACTGGCAATACCTGCTACTATAGTTGCACCGCCCAGCATACACTATGCCTGTGCAGGCAATAGTCACATTTGGTATTAGTTGAATGTTTCTTTTACCTCTGTCTATGTATGGGTATATTGCAAGTACGAAACTCATCCTTTCGTGACTATGATATCTATCTGGAATTCTTATATTAGTGGCTAAGATATATGGTAGGAATTTACTATATGGTATAGCAACCTTAGGGTATACACACAGTGGCAAATGCATAAATTCTTTAGATTTATAATAGTGGCAAATATATGAATTCCAGTAATATAGGTTAGTTGCAAATATATAAATTCCTACTATATATCATGGTGACCAATATACCAATTCATACTATATGCGAGAGCTATAAAGGTAGTCGTAAATAGTTGAATATCATAGTCACGAAAGGATAAGTTTTGTACTTACCTTATGCCCATACAAAGACATAGAGGTAGAAGTAATATTCAGCTTATACTAAATATAACTATGGCCTGCACAGGTATAGCATATGCTGGGCGGTGCAACCATAGTAGCAGGTATTACCAGTCTAAGCTCGTACTACCAAGCCGCCATGTAAGGGTGGTGTTGATCATACCCAGTCAGGCTGGTAAACTAGCGTACCTCGTATTTCTCTATCATCGCCATATGACAGCTGCCGCTATTACAGTAACCATACATCTTAAGAGCATTTAGGATATTCATTAATAATACAAGTCAGGGGATTTGGGATATTTATCTACAATCCAAGTCAATGAAAGTGAAGAACTGCGATCTGGGTAAGAGCATTGCTAGGTCTTCAATATGTGCACATATAGCTGATCTTTTTTACAGGATTATCCAAGCTACCCAGCAGGTTCAGTTCACATAGGCAGAATAGTTGTCATACCTTCCACATAAGCACTACCTGACTTTTGATGTAAGCATTATAATACCTTCAATATCCATACTAGTATGCCTCCGAAGTCGACACTACCATGTCTCCAAAGTCGACACTGCCTCGCCTTCGAAGTCGACACTGCTATGCCTACAAAGTCGATACTGCTATGCCTCTGAAGTCAACACTACCATGCCTCTGAAGTCGATACTGCCATGTTTCCGAAGTCGACATTGCTATACCTCCTATGTCAATATTGCCATGCCTCCTATATCAACAGTACTATGCTGCTTATGTTGATACCCCCATGCATCTGCTGTCGATACTCTTATACCTCCGAGGTAAGTATTACCCTCCATCCTATGTCGATACTGTCATACCTTGGAGGTGAGCATTGCCATGCCTTTGCTGTCGACACTGCCATACCTCTACTGTCAACATAAACATGCCTCCTATGTCGAGCCTGCTATGCTTCCTATATCGATACTCTTATGCCTCTACTATTGACATTCCCATACCTCCGCTGTCGACACTCCTATACCTCTGCTGTCGATACTCCCATGCCTCTGCTGTCGATACTCCCATGCCTCTACTGTCAACACTCCCATGCCTCCACTGTCGACACTCCCATGCCTCTGCTGTTGACACTCCCATGCCTCCACTGTCGATACTTCCATGCCTTCGCTGTTGACACTCCTATGCCTCCACTGTCGACACTCCCATGCCTCTGCTGTCGATACTCCCATGCCTCCGCTGTCGACACTCCTATGTCTCCACTGTCGATACTCCTATGCCTTTACTGTCGACACTCCTATGCCTTCACTGTTGACACTCCTATGCCTGTGCTATTGATACTCCTGTGGCTCTTAGGTAAGTATTGCTATCCATCCTATGTCGATACTTCTATACCTCGGAGGTGAACATTGCTATACCTCTACTGTCGACATTAGCATGCCTCCGAAGTGAGCATTTCTATCCCTCCTATATCAACACTGCTATACCTCAGAGGTAAGCATTGCCCTGCCTCTACTATCAACACTGCTATCCCTCCTATGTTGAGATTGCCATACTTCCTATGTCGACACTTCCATACCTCTGCTATTGCAACGGCCATGCCTACTATGTCGACACACCTATGCCTGTGCTATTGAGATTGCCATGCTTTCTATATCGACACTTCCATGCCTCTGCTATCAATATTCCCATGTCTGCACGGTCAACATTGCTGTACCTGCTATGTCGACTCTCCTATGCCTCTGAGGTGAGCATTGCCATCCCTCTTACGTCGACACTGTCATGCTTCCTATGTTAGCAATGCCATGCCTCTTATATTGAGACTGCCATGCTTCCTATGTCAATACTTCTATGCCTCCACTGTTGACACTGCCATATCTGCAGTATCGACACACCTATGTCTACGCTCTTAATATTGCCATACCTCCACTATCGAAACTGGTATGCCTCCGCTGTCAACACTCCTATACCTATATGGTCGACATTGCCGTACCTACTATATCGATGCTCCGATGCTTTCGTTATCGACATTGCCATACCTCCCATGTCGACACTCCTGTGCTTTTACTATCATCATTGCCATGCCTCTACTGTCGATACTCTTATGCCTCTGCTGTCAATATTGCCATACCTCTACTGTCGACAGTAGCATGCTTCCTATGCCAACACTACCATACCTCCACTGTCGATACTGATATGCCTCCATGCTGAGTACTGCTATCCCTCTGATATCGATACTGCCATGTTTCCGATGGGCATAGTGCTATGCCTCTGATATAGACCTCACGTGCCTCATCTCTATCATAGGATTGGCCTGCAATTGTCAGTAGCCTGGCTGGTCTAGGTGGTAGTGTTGGGACTATCATTCCTAGGTCTACATTCATGGTAGGCATTGTCATATCTAGTTTAGGAATATATTACATATCAGCTAAGGTTGGCCAATGATATGGGGATATGGGCACAGGTTTGGTTTATGATAGTACAGTTATATGTGTGTCTTAGAAGTAATAGCATTTATATACATAGATATTTTATTAGCATTTATAATATATCATTGTTTGTATACTTTATACCATGTGTACTATATCGAACTCTGCTATTTAGTCCTTGCATGTAGTAAGCCTCTATTACAGGAAAGCTAATGACCTATCCGTTGTGAACTAGATAATAAAGGTATAATACAATTGACCTCTATTTGCATAATTATATTTATATAGTTCATTGAGTTTCGAGTTACTTGGCAATTACTTGCTGGCTTTACGGGTTCTTGGCCAAAAATCGGGTAATCGGATTTTTTCGGGTTATTTAGTAAACAAGTCCGAAGCGGATTTGTCATAAGAAGGGACAGGTCGAACGAGTTGCGAAGCAGATTGACGACCTAGATAACTTGGACTGATTCGCCCTATGGTGCATACTAATCATAAGTATAGATATAAACTTTACAGTGGATTGTGGTTAGAAATAGGACAATAATATTTGGACATAGTATATTCATTAGTCTCTAACATTGTAGATGCTTAATTATCTGAAATAGTAAATTAGCACTAATTATAGTTTTGACTAGTTCCTTCTGAAATGCTTCAGCAAAGTATACAGGGATAGGATTTTTGGCAGGTTTGTGCTATAATAGAAAGGTTAGCGAAGTCATAGCTTTAAGATATTCTAAACTAACCTGAGTTAGTATTCCTTTGAGTAATGTACTTGGCTAACCACTTGTATTATGATATTTGGTTGACTTCCCAAGTTGTAAGATATGAGGTTCGTATATCGAAGGCCCATAAATATTGTAAAGCTATACTATATCCCAAACAATATACCAAAGGTTTTCTATCTTGACAATAAGCGCCTTGGCTATAATGTTCCTACTGTTTAGCTTGACGAGTATTAGAAGTCTAATTTGGGTTAGAAAATTTATCTATATGAGCTACAGTCTCCTTATTAAGATTGCAGCATATTTCTTGTGCCCATTCTATTGTCTCCCACTAAGAAAGAAATTATGTAGGTACTTTTGGGTTAAACCAGTATGCTTTTTCTTTAAGTATTATCATCAACAAGATTGGAAGAATATTTGATACTTCTGCTACTAGTTCTATGATGAAATATAATATAGTAATAAATCAGATTATCTAATATATAACCTCTAGAATTATCTAAGGCACTCTTAGAATTTATATTGCTTAACTATATGGAAGTCAGGTAAAAAAAATATATTATCAGTGATCTTTTAACAATAAATATTTAACCTATTATAGTAATTACTCTAGCTTTCAAGTGAATGCTCTAACAATAAACTAGTTATATCTGTCATAGGCGATGATTTGTTATAGAATATTATTATCTAGTAGGATATAATATACTTCTTTAGTTAGATTTCATATATTATCTTATCATGAGAGGAAGTTTATCATAAGAGGAGTTTTATTATAGGAGAGAATTTCTCATAGATAGAGGTTTGTTATAAGTAGAGGTTATATTATATGTCTTATTTTATTATTAGAAGATAGTTATCATGAGGTAATAATAATACCAAATTAGTCTATATCTTGTTTTATCAGTTATTATGAGGTAATAATAATAGTAAATGAGTATAGCTATATTTTATATATTATCTTATTATGAGAGAAGGTTTGTCATAGGAGAAAGTTTGTCACAGGAGGGAGTTTATTATAGGTGGAGATTTGTTATGGGTGG
>WHUY01000134.1:0-75300 GCA_015179035.1 Tirmania nivea | reverse complement strand
GGTTTCAGGAGGCCATAAGGGGTATGGTGAGCAAGCTTAATCCAGGGCATATATATTACAGTTACAAATGTATTGAGCGATAGTTTGGCGCATTTTTGGCCACCAGTAGTCCCGTGAAACAAGCTCATAGGTTGCCGCGAGTCCAGGATGTCCAAGTAGCAAGGTGATCGTGATAATTGTGAAGGATTTGGAGATGAATATCTGGTGAGTTGGGAATATAGACAAGATTGTTGACAAGGATAAGTCCATCGGAGATCTTGCACTCGGATAAAAGGACCACAGAGTATTTCTTGGCCTTTGTCTTGAGAGCAAGAATAATTCTTTAGTGAGTTTGTCAGATTTCAGGGCAGCGAGAATATCTTTATTATTTGCAACCGAGGCTGCAGAAAGGGAGAATTTTTCAAGGGGTATAAGGGTTTGCATTAGGCGACCGCATTTTTCTCCCTCTTCAGGGAGATCTCTAGATCGTCTTGTTAATACATTAGCTTTTGTGTTCTGGCTAGTGGGCCGGAAGATAATCTTGAAGTCATATTAGGCTAATTCTTGTGCCCATCATACTTGTCGCCATGAAAAGAGAGCTTTAGAGGTGAATGTTTGTAGATTGTCGTGGTCGGTAATGATGATAAAGGGGTGTGGGAGTTGGTGAAGGTAGACATGCCATTTCTCAAGGGCCAATATAATTGCGAGAAGTCCTTTATCCCCAATTCCATAGTTACATTCAGCAGAGGACATTTTTTCAGAGATAAAAGCAATAGGGTGAAGTATGAGTTTCTCGTTTTCTAGGTGCTTCTGGGAGAGTATCCCAGAAGTGACATAGTCCGAAGCATTAATTTCTATAAGGGTTTCAAGGTTGGAGTCAAAATGTTGGAGGACAGGGGTAGAAGTAAAGGCCTTTTTGAAAAGGCTGAAAACCTCCTCACATATGGCATCTCAAGTATAGGGAATATCCTTTTGGAGCAAGTTAAAGAAAGGTTGGCAGAGGTGCGAGTATTTGTTAATAAAGTGCCAGTAGAAGTTAGCAAATCCAAGGAAATACTGAATGTCCTTCACTAATTTCGGGGTTTCCCAGTTGAGAACAGTGTTGACTTTCTCAGAGTCTATTTCTAGGCCTTGTTCGGAGATAATAAAACTAAGAAATATGGTTTTATTAACGGAAAATTGACATTTCTCTAGTTTGATGAATAGTCCAGCCTCTTTCAGCATTTATAGGACTTTCCGTATCTGTTCTTTGTGCTCTTTCAAAGATTTTGAGTAGATCAAGATATCATCTATATAGCAAATACAAAAGATATCAAGGTATTCTCAGAGTATATCATTCATAAACCTTTGGGCCATAGCTGGGGTATTAGTTAATCTAAAAGATATAACAAGGAATTCAAAGAGTCCGTAGTGGATTCTGAAAGCGATCTTCTATTCATCACCTTCTCTGATCTGGATCTAGTTGAAGTAGGCTCAGAGGTCGAGACAGGTAAAGTATTTGCAATTATGAATTTGGTGAAGGGTTTCTTCAATTCATGGTAGGGGGGTTTCAGTCCTTGATTGTAATATTGTTGAGGGCTCGGTAATCGATATAAAGACGAAGGGAACCATCTTTTTTCTTAACAAAGAGGATAGGAGACGCTGCAGAAGAAGAACTGGCTCAGATAAAAGATTTGGAGAGATTCTCATTAATCCATTCCCTAACCTTCTTTAATTCGGTATCTAATATAGAATACATTTATCTAAATGGGGGTTTGGCTCCTTCTTGAAGTGGAATTATATAGTCAACATATCAGTAAAGGAGTAAAATTCGAGCTTCTTTTTCAGAGAAAAGGTTTACATAGTCATGGTGTTCAGGAGAGACAAGTTTGGTAGCTAGTTCTGGATCATTATCATCATCGTCTTCTGAAGATGCATAAATTGTAGCAATACATAACCGAGACTCTAGGTCTTTGATAGCTACTCGAAAGGTAGCTCAGGAGATAACCAAGATTTGTAGGGGGATTAGGGTGTTTCTAGAAGGTTCTCAGTAAGTCAGTGTTCGAGTAGGCAGGTAATAAACATAGCAATACCTTGAGGCAAAGGTAATGGTATTGTAAGTTCAGTCAATTGAGGGATTGTGAAGTCGGAGCTATGGTTTTCCAACGATCAGGTTCCAACTAGCTAGCTTGGTAATATAAAAGGTCAAGACCTCCAGATGCTAGTCGATCATAAGTTTTAGGATACAGGTATGGGTAATTTGACCCACCAAGGAGTGTTTACCATTGGCAAGTATAAGATCCTCAGGGTTCGGCTTTAAGTCCAAAGGCAAGTTCATGTTTAAGGCAAAGTTATAGTCAATAAACTAGGAGCTTGCTTCTGAGTCTACCATGTAAATAGCTGAATGGCTATTATTAACTAGACAAGGCAAGATAAGTGGATCCTCAGATCCCAAGTCATGAGTAACAGAAATTGTAGAAACAGTTAAAGCAAAAGCAAAGTAGCATTGTCGAACAAGCCGTCGACATGTTTTACAGGAAACAATAGGCAGAACATAACTAGTTTCTTCGAGATGAACCTCTCCTAAAGTAGAAAATGAATTCGGACTAATAAAAGAAATAAGATTAGGAGAGATGGCACCAGGAAGCATCTTAGCGCTCTTCGAACTGCTATCATTATTTGAAGAGTGTACTAGGTTTTTGGCACCTTAAAAAGGGCCTGGGGGCCAGAAGTTGTAATATCCAGTGGAGGAGTAGTACTAGTAGTAGCTAGCTTCTTACTTTTTGCGGAGATAGGGCAATCGGTAGCCCAATGACTAGGTCCTCCGCAATAAATGCAAAGTTTGTTATCTCGATAGTATTTGTGGATTTCTTCTGTAAGGGGGCCACGTTTGCAAGAAATAGAAAAGTTCATGGGTCCAGGAATGGTTTCAATAGAGGTTGAAGAGGCCGGTTTTGGTGCAGAGGATTGTTGTCTGGATCCTATGGTCTTAGAAGAGTCTCGTGATTAGAGTAGTTTGGCAGGGTTATCCAACTTAATACATAGTCAGACAAATTTATCAAAATCTTCAGGAGGAGAGGCTTGGTAAGAGCGAGCTGTCCTGAGGTTATGATTAGCTCTGTTAGTGAAGAATGAAATTTTCGTTCAGTAGTCTAGGTTAAGAATTGCAACATAAGTGGCAAATTCGGCATGGTAAGCAGAGCAGTCTTTGCCTCCTTACTTAAGAGCAAAGAGCTTTCGCTCTGCTATAGCTTTTGCATCCGGATGATCATAAGTATTCTTCAATGCTATTACAAATTCGTTATAGGTGTCGAAGTCGATAGTTTCTCGGGTCCGGTTGAGGTGTGGTTCAAACTAGTCTGCAGCAGAGCCTGTCAAGTAGGAGGCTGCATAGGTGATTTTTGCTGCATTATTAACATAGCGTATAGGGTTAGAGAAAAAGACTAGCACTAGTTTAGTTATGAATCTGGTGAACTTAGACCTAGTACCATCAAAATTCTCTGGTTCATAGAGCTTGGGAGCACAAGAGGAGGATTGCATTGGAGTGGCCGTCTGTAGAGTCAAGCTAGGGGCAGTTACTCCATACTCATATCCCCTATTGTAGTAGACCCAACAGCATTCTACTATTCTTGAGGTGTTAGTTGTGGGAATATTGAAGATAGTCGATATTCCATGACTGGAACATATTCTAGCTCTAAAGGCTTCATAGATGGATGAATAAAGGGATGTGAGGGTCCTCGGAGGTATAGTAGGGAAAACAGAGGAAGGTGAAGGAGGGGCATTCTGAAGGGTACCTACTAGAGTTCGCTATTCGTCATCTTCGGAAGGTAGAGCTGTCTGAGTGGAAGATGCTATAGTATATAGTGGAGACTATAGGTCATGCAACAAAGTGTTATGAATCGTTCTTGGAGTGCGAAGATGCCTTAGTACTAAGAGCCAGTATCAGGGTATTACCTGTGGTGTAGGTGATAGGAAGGAATTTTATCTAGTAATTGAGTAAGTAGTTATACAGGCATCATACTTGTAGGGGGTATTATATATGTGATTGAGGTAGCGGGAGACTCGGGCAAAACCCGAGTCGACAAGGAGCAGAGGAGCGAGGTAGTCTAGACTACAATCAAGGATGAATGGAATATTATTTCTAGATATAAGGAGGAAAACAAGTTGTTATATAAAGAAGGAAATATATAGCAGAAATCAGCCCTTTTTATAGACAATTTGCTTTCCTTCTTGAGAATTATACTACTAGCTGGTACGACTATCAAAATATTCCAATTTGAGTTATAACAAAAGAACGTGCAAGCAATACTCGAGAGGTGTACTAATAAGGTTTCCGAAGTCCAAATTCTTCAACACTAATGAGATGAGGTATAAGAAAACAATGAATAAGAGTAGTGCGAGAGGATCGATTTCTTATTTGAGAGTTATGCCAGTACTGGCACGACTCTCGTGGTTCAAGAGTAGTAAGATTGTTTAACTAGACTATTCTAGTCGATTCCCTACTTAAGTGAGTACTTAGTTAGGACTTCCGGAATATGGTCAGTTTCAAAACTAATCTAGAATAGGAATCAGGTGCAAGAATAATCGACAAGCGTCAGTTCCAGAGAATTGGATCTTAGCTAGTATGCTCATTCCAGTAAGTATGTAGGTTGCTAGTTCGCGATAGGGGCCAAGGATTGACAAGGTTAGGTTTGTAACAATGACCTAGTCTCCTACCTTTATCAGTAAGTAATTTTAGGTATCATGACACCCTATAAAGGTATCCTGATGCCATCCTATTTGCTCTGCCCCTAATGATGTCCAGGGATGCCTACACTTACTATTCCAACCTTGTGCCTCCCATAGTACCCCCTACGTATAGTTCCGACTGCCTGCCTTTAAGGACTAGGTCAATATGTTCTAACTCCTAATATTATAGGTATATAGTCAGTATCAACGTACCTCAGATGAGTTGCCTAGATTACTAATAATGACTTACTTATTTTATCTAAAAGGAATAGGTCTTAAACTTCCATATAAGCTAGTACTAGTATATAGAATTAATAACATAAGATTGCACCTGCATATAACTAAACTAAAGGTCTATTCTATTACAAAGTCATTATATACATAAAAACTAATACTATAAGAAACCATAATACATTAAATGTATCTACCCCACCCCTATTATTCTCTAATTTGGCTAGTTAAACTTGGCTGAATAGGCCAGTACTTTAATATTCAACTACAATTGATTCTAAGACTTAGCTATAGATCCTGACAATTATACAACAATACTAAGTATCCTGGTATATTATAGACAAGGCTATAGTGAGATAGAATGTAGGGCAGTATCAGCAGTGGAGGCAGGGTACTATCAGTAGTACTGTCAATAGTAGAGGAGGAGTATTATCAGTAGCCAAGGTAGGGGACTGTCAGTATAGAGGCAGGGTACTATTGGCCATAGAGGAGGAGTACTGTTAGTAGCTCAGATAGGAGACTATCAGTATGGAGGCAGGGTACTATCAGTAGTAGAGGCAAAGTACTATAGGGAGTGGAGGTATGATAGTATGGCCTACAGGTGTCTGTCGATATTCTTACTTATATGGACTAAATTCTATCCTTGTTACTAAGTTAAACCTCTGCTATTGTTACTACACTGTATCAGGTATATGTATATACATTAGAGGCCTGGCGATATTCTTACCTATATGGACTGAACTTCCATCATCGTTGCTAAACTAAACCTCTACCATTGCTACTGAGCTGTATTAGCTATTTATGTATACATTAGAGGCCTGGCAATATTCTCACCTATATGTATTGAACTTCCATCATCTTTACTAAGCTATGTTAGCTATGTGTATATACATTGGAGGCATAGCTATGTACTCACCTATATAAACTAAACTTCTGTTATCATTACTAAGCTAAACCTCTAGTATTATGTCTAACTTATATTAGCTATATATGTATATATTGGAGGCCTAGTAATGTACTCACCTATATGAACTAAACTTCTACTATTATTACTCAGCTAAACTTCTACTATTACTGCTGAGCTGTATTAGCTATATGTACATATATTAGAGGTCTGGCGATATTCTTACTAATATGGACTGAACATCTATTGTCTTTACTGAACTAAACCTCTACTATTGTTACTAAGCTGTGTTAATTATGTATATACATATTAGAGGTCTAGTGATATTCTTACCAATATGGACTGAACTTTGGTTATCCTTGCTAAACTAAACCTCTACTATTACTACTAAGCTGTATTAGCTATGAGTACATATATGAGAAGTCTAGTAATATTTTTACCTATATTAACTGAACTTCTATCATTATTCTAAAGCTAAACCTCTACCATTGCTGCTCAGCTGTATCTGCCAATACTTTCTGAAGGTATTGTATTTCTATAACTTATATTGGGAATGCAAAATCTATATTTATGAGAAGAGGTACTACCCATAGCAGGTGCTATATAGAGGTATATGGGAGTAGTCAGCAGAGGCTATGCTAGTTAATGCTATAGGGTATGATCTACTATGCTTGATAGACCTTATAGCTACTAGTTCAGTAATGCTACTTTAGAGTGGCAATAAGTACTAGTATAGTTATATAGCTAATGGCGTGTTACACTCACGTAGGTAATATTTATATCAGGCTTTATACATAGCTAACCTGACGGAACTCCTCTATTTACAACAATAATATTGATACCTTCACAGCTTCTATACTTAGTAGGAATTGATAGATATTAAGCGTATTTATATTGGGTCTTTGCATACATATTTATACTTATATTTGAGCTAGTCATATTGAATCTTTTCATGCAAATTTATATTATTAATATTACATAAAAAGATACAATATGAATAGCCTGAATATAAGTACATATATATATGAAAAGACTTAATATAAATAGCACGAATCTACATGAAAAGACTCAGTATGAATAGCCCAAATATAAGCACAAATATGCATAAAAAGACTTAATGTAAATAGCATAAATCTATATCAAACGAATTAACAAGACCAGTACAAATATGAGTACAAATATATATACAAACACTCAATATAAATACCCTAAATATGAAAACAAATATATATGAAAAGACTCAATATTACTAGCCCGAATATGAGTACAAATATATATACAAAGACCCAATATGAGTAGCACAAATATGAGCCTGAATATGGGTAAAAGAGCTCTATATAACTAGCCCAAATATGAGCACAAATATGTATGTAAATACCTCATATAAATAAGCATAATATTTATCAGTTATTACTAAGTATAAAAGTGTTACAAACCCGACCTTATCAATTCCTGGCTCCTGTCGCATGTTGGCAACCTGTATACTTGCCAGCATAAGCATACTAGCCAAACCCCGATTCCCTGGAACCGACGCTCATCGATCATTCTCGCACCCAATCCCTGTTCTAGACTAGTTCGACTACCGACCGCATCCCGGAAGTCCAAACTAAATACTCACTTAACTAGGGAATCGACTAGAATAGTCTAGTCAGATACCCTCACTTCCCTTGAACCGCGACAGTCATGCCAGTACTGGTATGACTCTTAAATAAGAAATCGATCCTCTTGCACTACCCTTATTCACTGTTTTCCTACGCCTCTTCTCATTAGTATTGAAGAATTTGCACTCCAGGAACCTTATTAGTATGCCTCTCGAGTATTACTTGCACGTCCTTCCGTTATGACTCGAATTGGGATACTTTGACAGTTATGCCAGCCAGTGGCACGACTCTCAAGAAGGAAACCGAATTGTCTATAAAAAGGGCTGATGTCTGCTATGTATTTCCTTCTTCACGCAACAACTTATTCTTCTCCTTATATCTAGAAATAATATCCCGTTCACCCCCTACTTGAGTGTAGTCCAGACTACCCCGCTCCTCCGTTCCTTGTCGACTCAGGTTTCGCCCGAGTCTCCCGCTACCTCGATCACATACGTAATACCTCTACAAGTGCGACGCTTATGTAACTGCTCACTAAAGTACCAGATAAAACACTTCACCCGCGTTGCAGGCGATTCTCCGAGACCGATTCGTAACACTTTATTGCATGACCTATAGTCTCCACTACACACCATGGCATCTTCTGCTCAGACAGCTCTACCTTCCAAAGATGACGAATGGTGAACTCTAGCAGGTACCCTTCGGAATACCCCTCCTCCACCTCCCTCTGTTTTCCGTTCTATACCTCCGGTGACCCCGACATCCCTTTATTTACCTATCCATAAAGCCTTTGGAGCTGGAATACGCTCTGGTTGTGGAATACCGACTATCTTCAATATTCCCACAACCAACACCTCAACAACGGTAGAATGCTGTTGGGCCTACTACAATAGGGGATATGAGTATGGAGTAACCGCCCCTAGCTTGACTCCATAGATGGCCACTCCAACGCAATCGTCTTCTCGTGCTCCCAAGCTCCATGAACTAGAGAACTTTGACAGTATCAGGTCTAAGTTCACCACATTCATGACCAATCTAGCGCTAGTCTTTTCCTCCGACTCTATATGCTATACTAACGATGTAGCAAAAATCGCCTACACAGCCTCCTACTTAACAGGCTCCACTGCAGACTGGTTCGAACCACACCTCAACCGGACCTGAGGAACTATCGACTTCGACACCTATAATGAATTTGCAACAGCATTGAAAAATGTCTATGACGATCTGGATGCAAAAGCTACAGCAGAGCGAAAGCTCCTTGCTCTTAAGCAAGGAGGCAAAGACTGCTCCACTTACCATGCCGAATTTGCTATTTATGCTGCAATTCTCAACCTAGACCACTGAATGAAAATTTCATTCTTCACTAACGGAGCTAATCACAGCCTCAGGACAGCTCTCTCATACCAAGCCTCTCCTCCTGAAGATTTTGATGAATTCGTCTGACTTTGTATTAAGTTGAATAACCGTGCCAAACTGCTCCAATCACGAGACTCTCCCAAGACCACAGGATCCGGACAACAATCCTCTGTACCAAAACCGGCCCTTTCAACCTCCACTGGAACTACTTCTGGACCTATGGACCTTTCCATTTCTCACAAACGTGGCCTCCTTATGGAAGAAATCCGCAAATACCAACGAGATAACAAACTCTGCAGGTATTGCGGAGGACCAGGTCATTAGACCACCAATTGTCCTATCTCCACAAAAAGCAAGAAGTTAGCCACTGCTAGTACTACTCTTCCACCGGATATTGCAACTTCCGGCCCCCAGGCCTTTTTTGAGGTACCAAAAAACTAGTGCCCTCTTTGAATAACGATGGCAGTTCGAAAAGCGCCAGGATGCTTCCTGGTGCTATCTCTCCTAATCTTATTTCTTTTGTTAGTCCGAATTCATTTTCTGCTCTAGAAGAGGTTCATCTCCAAGGAACCGGTTATGTTCTACCTATTGTTTCTCGTAAGACTCATCGACGACTTACTCGACGACGCCACCTTACTTCTGCTTTAATCGTTTCCACAATTTCTGTTACTCATGACTTGGGATCCGAGGATCCACTTATCTTGCCTTGCCTGGTTAATGAAAACCATTCAGCCACTTACATAGTAGACTTGGGAGCAAGCTCCCAGTTTATCGACCTTGACTTTACCTTGAACATGAACTTGCCTTTGAACTTGAAGCCGAAACCTGAAGATCTTATACTTGCTGATGGTAAACGCTCCCTAGTGGGGCAAATCACCTACACCTGCACTCTAAAACTCATAATCGACCAGCATCTGGAGGTTCTGACCTTTCACGTCACTAAACTAGTCGGTTGGAACCTGATCGTTGGGAAACCATGGCTCCGACTTCACAATCCCTCAATCGACTAGACTTACAATACCATCGCCTTTGCCTCAAGGTATTGCCATGCTTATTGCCTGCCTACTCGAACACCGACCTACCGAGAACCTCCCAGAAACACCCTGAACCCCCTCCGAATCTCGGTTATCTCCCGAGCTGCCTTTCGAGTAGCTATCAAAGACCCAGAGTCTCGGTTATACATTGCTGCAATTTACGCATCTCCAGAAGACGACGATGATGATAACCCAGAACTAGCTACCAAACTTGTCCCTCCCGAACACCATGACTATCTGAACCTTTTCTCTGAAAAAGAAGCTCGAATTTTACCCCCTCACCGATATATCGACCATGCAATTCCACTTCAAGAAGGAGCCAAACCTCTATTTGGATGAATGTATTCTATGTCAGATGTCGAATTAAAGGAGGTCAGGGAATGGATTAATGAGAATCTCTTCAAATCCTTTATCCGAGCTAGTTCTTCTTCTGTAGCGTCTCCTATCCTCTTTGTTAAGAAAAAAGACAGTTCCTTCTGTCTTTGTGTCGATTATCGGGCCCTCAACGATATTACAAGCAAAGACTGAAACCCCCTACCACGAATTGAAGAAACCCTTCACCAAATTCGTAGCTGCAAATACTTCACCCATCTCGACCTCCGAGCCTGCTTCAACCAGATCTGGATCAGGGAAGGTAACGAATGGAAGACCGCTTTCAGAACCTGCTACGGAGTCTTTAAATTACTCGTTATGCCTTTCGGATTAACTAATGCCCCAGCTACGGCCCAAAGGTTTATGAACAACACACTCCAAGAATACCTTGATGTCTTTTGTGTTTGCTATATAGACGATATCCTGATCTACTTAAAATCCTTGAAAGACCATAAGGAACAGGTATGGAAAGTCCTACAAAAGCTGAAAGAGGCTAGACTATTCATCAAACCAGAGAAATATGAATTCTCCATCAATAAAACCACATTCCTTGGTTTTATTATCTCTGAACAAGGCCTAGAAATGGACCTCAAGAAAGTCAATGCTGTTTTCAACTAGGAAACCCTGAAATCAGTGAAGGACATTCAGTGTTTCCTCGGATTCGCCAACTTCTACCGGCGCTTCATCAACAAATACTCGCACCTCTGCCAACTCCTCTTTAACCTGCTCCGAAAAGATGTCCCCTATGCTTGGGACGCCATATGTGAGGAGGTTTTCAGCCTTCTCAAAAAGGCCTTTACCTCTGCTCCCGTCCTCCAACATTTTGACCCCGACCTTGAAACCCTCATAGAAACCGATGCTTTGGACTACGTCACTTCTGGGATACTCTCCCAGAAGCACCTAGAAAACAAGAAACTTGTACTTCACCCTATTGCCTTTAAATCTGAAAAAATGTCCCCCACTGAATATAACTATGGAATTGGGGATAAAGAACTCCTCGCAATTATCTTGGCCCTTGAGAAATAGCATATCTACCTTCACCAACTCCCATGCCCCTTCACCATCATTACCGACCACTACAATCTACAAACATTCACCTCTAAAGCTCTCCTTTTATGGCGACAAGTATGATGAGCACAAGAATTAGCCTAATATGACTTTAAGATTATCTTCCGGCCCGATAGCTAGAACACAAAAGCCGATGCACTAACAAGATAATCTGGAGATCTCCCTGAAGAGGGGGATAAACGCGGTCGCCCAATGCAAGCCCTTATACCTCCTGAAAAATTCTCCCTTTCTACAGCCTCGGTTGCAAATAATGAGGATATTCTCGCTGCCCTGAAATCTGACAAACTTGCTAAAGAAATTATTTTTGCTCTTGAGACAAAGGTCAAAAAACACTCCGTGATCCCTTTATCTGAGTGTAAGATCTCCGATGGACTTATCCTTGTCAACGATCTTATCTATGTTCCCAACTCACCAGATATTCATCTCCGAATCCTTCGCAACTGTCATGATCACCCCGCTGCTAGACATCCTGGTCTCACGGCAACCTATGAGCTTGTTTCATGGGACTACTAGTGGCTAAAAATGTGCCAAACTATCGCTCAATATATCCGAAACTGCGATACATGTGCCCAGATTAAGCCTGCTCGCCATGCCCCTTATGACCTCCTAAAACCCCTGCAAGTCCCCTTTCGGAAATGGTCATCTGTTTCCCTTGACTTTGTCACAGGACTCCCTATCTCTAAAAGATTTGACGGCTTACTCGTAGTAGTTGATCGACTTTCCAAGATGGCTCACTATATTCCTACTACAACTGATGTCACTTCCAAACAGATTGCCAAGCTCTTCTTTGATAATATCTTCCGACTTCATAGAATTCCTGATTCAATCATCTCCAACCGTGGTACCCAATTTGTCTCCAAATTCATTCGTTCCCTCACATCGCTTATTGGTATTCAGCAAAAGGTTTCTACTGCCTTCTACCCCCAAACTGATAGCCAAACTGAGAGAATCAATGCAATTGTGGAACAATATTTACGAGCTTACTATAATTACTAACAAGATAACTGGTCTGAACTAATCACCATAGCCGAATTCTCGTACAACAATACCCTGTCTACCACCCTTGGCATCACGCCCTTTCAAGCTATATATGGCGAGAATCCTCGCTATCAGATCAACTCGAACCCTGTAGTAAAACTCCCAGTACCCGCCGTCATTAAGGAATATGCAGACCATCTTGCAGAACTCGATACTCATCTCAGATCCGAAATGATCTGGGCCCAGGCAACCTACTCAGAACAAGCTAACAAGTCTCGCATTCCCCTACCTAAGCTGGACATCAGTGAAGAAGTATGGCTCCTCCACCGGTATGTCAAGACAACACGCCCCTCGACTAAGTTGGATTTCAAGAAACTCGGTAAGTTTCGAATCATCCAGAAGATCTCGTCTCATGCTTATAAGCTTGATCTCCCTGCCTCGATGAAAATCCACCCTGTTTTCCATGTCTTGCTCCTTGAACCCGCCTCCACGGACCCCCTGCCTAGCCAAACTCAGCCACTCCTACCCCCTGTTATCATCGAAGATGAACCTGAGTGGGAAGTCGACGAAATAGTCGATTCGCGCTTCCGAGGTTGATCCCTTGAATATCTTGCCCGATGGGTAGGTTATGACGAACTTATCTGGGAACCCGCTACCTTCTTTTTGAATGCACCTAGTACTGTGAAAAAGTTCTACGCTTCGTACCCCTCAAAACCCCAACCTTGAACTCTACCAAAATAAGTAGAACCAAACACCTCGACCATGACTCGTAGGAGCTCGTCCTCAGAGAGGGGGCTACTGTTACAAACCCGACCTTGTTAATCACCAGCCCCTGTCGCATATCGGCAACCTGCATACTTGCCGGCATAAGCACACTAGCCAAGACCCGATTCCCTGGAACGGACGCTCATCGATCATTCTCGCACCTGATCCCTATTCTGGACTAGTTTGGCTACCGACCGCATCTTGGAAGTCCAAACTAAGTACTCGCTTAACTAGGGAATTGACTAGAATAGTCTAGTCGGATACCCTTACTTTCCTTGAACCGCGAGAGTCATACCAGTACTGGCACGACTCTCAAATAAGAAATTGATCCTCTTGCATTACCCTTATTCACTGTTTTCCTATGCCTCTTCTCATTAGTGTTGAAGAATTTGCACTCTGGGAACCTTATTAGTGCGTCTCTCGAGTATTGCTTGCGCGTCCTTCCGTTATGACTCGAATTGGGATATTTTGACAGTCGTGCTAGCCAGTGGCACGACTTTTAAGAAGGAAACCGAATTGTTTATAAAAAGGGCTGATTTCTGCTATGTATTTCCTTCTTCACACAACAACTTGTTCTCCTCCTTGTACCTAGAAATAATATCCCATTTACCCCCTACTTGAGTGTAGTCCAGACTACCCCGCTCCTCCATTCCTTGTTAACTCAGGTTTCACCCGAGTCTCCCGCTACCTCGATCACACACGTAATACCCCTACGAGTATGATGCCTGTGTAACCACTTACTAGAGTACCGGATAAAATACTTCACCTGCGTCGCAGGCAATTCTCTGAGACCGATTCATAACAAAAAGCCATGAAGGTATTAATATCACTATTGTGAATAGAAAGGTTCTATCAGGTTAGCTATATGTGACACTTGATATAAATATTGCCTATGTAGATATAGTATGCTGTTAGCTGCATAACTATACTAGTACCTATTGCTACTCTAAGATAGCATTGCCAAGTTGGCAGCTTCAAGGTCTGTTAAGCGTAGTAGATCATACTCTATAGTAGTGACTAGCATAGCCCCTACTGACTATCCTAATACACCTCTATATGATATCTACAATAAATAGTACCTCTTCTCATGAATATGGATTTTGCATTCCCAATAAAAGTCATAGAAACGCAATATCTTTAGAAAGCATTAGTAGATATAGCTGAGCAGCAATAGTAGAGGTTTAGTTCTGGAATGATGACCGAAGTTCAGTCAATATATGTGAGAATATCGCTAGGTCTCTAATATATATATATATAGCTAATACAGCTTAGTAGTAATAGCAGACGATTAGTATAATAATGATAATTAGTGTGCGCCACGGGGCGAGTTCAACTCGAACCAATTCGCCAAGAACCGACTCGGCGAACGAGTTTTCGTCAGTTGATAACTCGCCGAGTCGGCTTTTCGCTGCCTCAACTCGACTCGCCCCTACTCGGTGATCTACAGAATACTCGGCAAGCCTTCTGTTTTATATTTATTATTTCTTCGCTCTGTCAAGCTAATACTGTCATAGAGTTCTCGTGTTACGAATTGCTTGTAATGTCACGGATCGATTCTACTGTCACGGATTGCCTGTACTGTTGGGGATCCATTCTACCGTCACTGATTGCCTGTACTGTCACGGTTGCTTCTACTGTCACCTATTACCTGTACTGTCACATCTGTACTGTTACCGATCGCGTCTACTATCACCGATTGCCTGAAGTGTCACAGTCGCGTCTACTATCACCGATTTCCTGAACTGTCATAGTCGCGTCTACTATCACGGATTATCTGTACTATCACGAATCGCGTCTACTGTCACTGATTGCCTGTACTATCACAGTCGCTTCTTCCTGTCACCGATTGCCTGTACTGTCACGGTCGCTTCTCCTGTCACCTGATTGCCTGTAATGTCACGGTCGCATCTACTGTCACCTGATTACCTGTACTGTTACGGTCGCGTCTACTGTAACCGATTGCCTGTACTATCACGGATCGCGTCTACTGTCACCGATTGCCTGTACTGTCACGGTCGTGTCTACTGTCACCGATTGCCTGTACTGTCATGGTCGCTTCTCCTGTCACCGATTACCTGTAATGTCACGGTCGCGTCTACTGTCACCGATTGCCTGTACTGTCACGGTCGCGTCTACTATCACTGATTGCCTGTACTGTCATAGTCGCTTCTACTGTCACCGATTGCCTGAACTGTCACGGTCGCTTCTACTGTCACGGATTGTCTGTACTGTCACAGATCGCATCTACTGTCACCGATTGCCTCTACTGTCACGGTCGCTTCTCCTGTCATCGATTGCCTGTCACAGTCGCTTCTTCTATCACCGATTACCTGTAATGTCACGGTCGCTCCTGTACTGTCGAGGATCACTTCTACTATCACCGATTACCTGTGCTGTCACGTCCGTACTGTCATGGATTGCGTCTACTGTCACCGATTGCCTGTACTGTTAGGGTGGCTTCTCCTATTGCCGATTGCCTCTACTGTCACGGTTGCTTCTACTGTCACCGATTGCCTGTAGTGTCACGGTCACTTCAACTGTCACGGATTACCTGTAGTATTACCAATTGCCTGTAATGTCACGTATGGCTTATACTGTCATCTATTTCGCTGTTATTGTTAGCACTCGTTACCTATTGTTTGTGTGCACTGCCAGTAAGGGCGGGAAACAACTAGGCTTAGCAGACGCCCGAGTGTAAAGGAGGTTAGTGTAGAGACTTGGCGAGTATTCTGTCGATCACCGAATACTCGGCGAGTCGGTCCGAGGCGAGTTGCAACTAGCGACGACCGAGGCGAGGCGATTACTGAACGAGTTGTCAAGGCCATGAACTCGAACCGACTCGCCCCGTGGCGCACACTAAGTATTGTAGCTTTTCAAACTCCTCTTCCCAGTTTTTTTGCCTCCTCCACTTAAGCTCCAACTTCTACAATACCACTACCTTTATCATCCCCATATATGCTACTCTCCAACTATTAGTTCTCATACTCTAGTTTAAGTTGCCTAGCTCCTTCAGTTATCCTAGCATCTTCTGAGCCTTTTTGGATTCTACTTTTCTAATATATCTTGAATGTCAAGCCTTTATCTATGATAATTCCAATCTACTTCACCCACTTTATATCTTTTCTCTTTTGCCTCTTCTTTATCCTCAATACCAGCTTCTTATCCTTACTATCTTTCAGTAGTAGGTAGTTTTCCCTTACTACCTTATTTACTATCTCATCTGTTATTACTAGTAACCTATTCATATCTATTTACTTCCTATCCTATATGTATATATTTAGGTATAGATTATCTATATACAATAGGAGCTCTATATCTATCTCCTGTCCTAGTACTTTGGTTAACCCTTCTTCTATCTTCTGAATAATAGGTACCATCCAAATCAAGAATATCACTAGTAATAATGATAAGCCTCAAAGGGACCCTAAATTAGTCTTCCTCCTACCTCTTACTTCCCTATCCTATTCTAGTTTAAATTTTCTAGCTTTGAAGAACTCACTTATCTAAGAGATCTATCTTTTCCCCTTCTCTGATTTCTCAATCTCTTTAATCACATCTTCTTCTCACATATTGTGAATACCTCTTTTAATATCCCAAAAAGCTCAGCCAACCCTACCTCTAATTACTATATATCTCTAGGTTCTAGTCACTGTCCTTAGTGCTACCTCTATTACTGATTATCTCTTTACTGACCTGAATTGATGCTTATATAGTAGATCTAACCTTTATAACCTGTCCACAACTACCTTTTCCCCTAGTTTGCCAATATAATTGATTAAGTTGATTGGCCTCTATCTTTTTGTTTTCTTATGATCTTTCTCTGGCTTTAGGATTATGACTACTTTGCTGAACTACTAGGCTTTGGGAATCCTTCCTCTAATGAGGTTATCTGCCACCTCTCTAATTACCTCAGTTCCCAACTTTGTCTTCAGGATAGTCTTAATAAATCAGTAGCTAATCCTATTTGGTCCAGCTGCTAATATATTGCTTATCTTCTATAGTGCCTTTTTTACTTCTTTATTCTATATTTCTCTTATATCTTTAGCCCACTTTACCTCTTTTTCTACTACTCTACAACCTTCTACTGCCTCTTTCTCTTTCAAGCTTCTACCTTCTGCCCTCTAGCTAAAGTGGTCTGTAATTAGCCTTACTACTTTTTTATTATTGTCTATCAATTCCTTGCCATTTATATCTACCAGGCTCTTCATTTGCTGGTGCAAGTACCTAGGATATGTTGCCCATTTAATTACTTTCTAGGAGTCCTTTTCTTTATGTTCTTTATAGAACTTCTGCTAATATACCTTCTTTTTTTTCTTTATCAGTACTCTTAGATATTCTTTCTTAGCCTTCCACCTCTTTATCTTGCCATCTTGGTTGAGCTTTTCTCCCAGCTTTTCTTTTCGACTTTTCCTTATTACCCTAATCTATTCTATAAGCTTCTTATCCCACTACCACTTCAACTTCTCTATGATCCTCAGTTTTTTTATGCATTGTTTACGGAAGATTTTGAGCTTTTCATATCATATCTACTCTTCTAGCTTCTTGAATCATACCACTTTATCTTTGCCTTCTACAACTTCCTTTACTAGCTTCTCTAACATATTCTAATCTACCACCTTTTTAACTATACTCTTTTAGCTATATCTCTAGTCTATATTCACTCTGATTATAACAAGGAGGGTATAGGGAAGTGACTAAGGAGTATGGCGGACGCGGGGATGTGTCATAGGGTACTATCGCAGAAGAGACTATTATAGAAGAGGCTGTTATGGGGAAGCTACTATAGAAGAAGAGAGAAGTTATAAGAATGGCTTAGGTACAAAGGAAGAACAAGACATTGGGTAAAGAGAGAAGAAGAGAGAAGAGAAAAGAAGAAGGGAAGATAAGCTATTTAATAATTAGGAGTCACGCTAATATCACTATGACTCTGAGGATGAGAATACAACTCGAGATAGCTATAACTCATGATAACCACAATCTGAAAGAAAAACAATATAAGATAATATTATGGATCATCCTCTTACCTTATCCTTCAACCTCCTCCAACTCCAGTGCTATACTGGCAATCTACACACTCACCAGTATATGTTCACATGCGGCTTTTGATCTTAACTTACCACGACTTTACCATGCTAATCCTAGTCTTCTAGGTAATACCCCTGACTCCGAACCCTGGCCTGCTAGATTACCGACCGCATCCCAGAGATCTTAGCCAGGTACTCACCCACTAGAACCCATTTGAAGGTTCTACTATATTAGAACCTCATCTTTATATTTATCACTTATCATCATTGTCTTCTAGAATGTTTTTATATCTTTTGCTTGATATTTCGTGGGATACTAGCTTCTTCTACTTACTTCTTCCGTTTGCTTCCTTATGTCCCTGTATGCTTTCTCTTGCCTTCTTTCTAGCTCTTCTGTATCGCCAGATCTCTATATATATAAATGCCTTCCTACTCCTCTCATTATCTTCTCTCCTCATACAAAAACATGTTCACTCTCCTGTACTTAGTTGTTATAATAAGAATATCCCTTTCTCGAGTATAGCTCAGATTCCCTTATCATTATCTATACCCCCTTTCCTAATATACGCATTAGCATATTTACGCATGTATTATAACTGTTCCTAACACTTTATTGCGTGCCTTATAGTCTCTATTATATACAATATCTACCTCAACTATTCACCTACCTACTATATCAGAATTATGATGTGTACTTCCTATAGCTCTGTTAGCCAATACTCTTCCCATATCTTCGGCCTCCCCCAACTTCTCTGCTACTATACCTATACCATTTTATACCCCTATCTTCAAAGTACACTTTACTAAAGTCTACTCCGGCCAAGATGTACCTACAACATTCCAAATACCCGAGTCTGGAATAACAGCTACTACCTAAGTACTTTAGGTATACTTCAACTGAGGTTATGAATATGGCCTCACAACCATACCTCTACCTCAAAGCACCTCTGTAGCACAACAATCATCTTCCCGTGCACCAAATATTTATGAGCCTAAAACCTTCGATGGTACTCGATCAAAGTTCATATAGTTTATGACTAAACTGTCCTTGGTTTTCTTCTCCGACCTACTTTGATACTCTAATAATACTGTTAAGATTGCTTATGTAGCCTCCTACTTAACAAGCTCCGCTGCTACTTGGTTTGAGTCTTACCTCAATAAAACTAATGGAATCATTAGTTTTGATACTTACGAAGACTTCACTATAGCATTGAAAAATACATATAATAACCTCGATGCTCATACTACAACTAAGTGCAAGCTCTATAACCTCCACTAAGGGGATAAAGACTATTCCACCTACTATACCGAATTCACGACATATGCAACCATCTTAAACTATGATAACCATACTAAGATTTCATTCTTTACCAATGGTACCAACACTAGTCTCAGGACTACTCTCTTCTACTAGGCCTCTCCCCCCGAAATATTCAATAATTTTGTCTAGCTATGTATCAAGTTATACAACCGGGCCAAAATGCTCCACTCCAACCTACCCAGAGCCTCAGGCTCTATTCAACAAACCTAAGCTCCTGCCTCCTGCCCTAACTATCCTACAACCACAACCAGAACCACTTCCGATGAAATAGACCTCTCTACCATATGGCTCTCTTACTATTAAGGTTCATAAATACTGACAAAACAACAAACTCTATATGTACTATAGAGGTTCTGGACACTAGGCTACTAACTACCCTATTTTGACTAAATCTAAAAAACTAGCTATAGCTAGCACTGCTCTTCCTGGCCCACCTCTCAATACTCCTACTCCCACTCTCAGCCTTCAAACTCTTTTTAAAGTATCAAAAAACTAGTACCCTCTTTGACCAACGATGGCCGATTGAAAAGCACCAGGATGTATCCTGGTACTATCTCCCTTGACCCCATTTCTTTTGTCAGTTCCAACTTGTTTTCTGTTTTAGAGGAAGTTCATTTGGTAGGTATTAGTTGTGCTTTGCCTATTATTTCTTGCAAGTCTTATCAACGACTAGCCCGTCAATATCATCGTATACGTTCTCTTCAGATCTCTACTACTACCGTCTTTTCTTTTTCTTCTTCTTCTTCTTCTCCTTCTTCTTCTTCTTCTCTGCCTTCTTTTTCTACCTCCTCTACTCATGACTTGAGATCTGAGGATCTACTTACTTTACTTTGTCTAGTTAATAAAAACCATTCTGTTACTTATATGGTAGACTTGGAAGCAAGTTCCTAGTTTATCGACCTTGCCTTTGTCTTGAATATGAACTTGCCTTTGGACTTGAAGCCAAAACCTAAAGATCTTATACTTGCTAATAGTAAACGCTCCCTAGTAGGACAAATTACCTACACTTGTATCCTAAAACTCATAATCAACCAGTATCTGGAGGTCCTAACCTTCTATGTCACAAAACCAGCTAGTTGGAACTTGATTGTTAGGAAACCATAACTCCAACGCCATAATCCTTTAATCGACTGGACTTGCAATACTATCACCTTCACCTTAGGGTATTGCTATGCTCATTACTTACCTATGCAAACACCGAAAATTTACCTAGAACTTCCTAGAAATACCCTGAACCCTCTGCGAATCTTAGTTATCTCTTGAGCTGCCTTCCAAGTGGCTATTAAAGACCCCGATGCCCACCTCTGTATTACTATAATATATACCTCCCTTAAAGATGATAATGATGACAACTCCAAACTTACTGCTAAGCTTATTCTACCTAAATATTATAACTACTCGCCCCTTTTTTTGGAAAAAGAAGCCTAAATCTTACCCCCTTACTAATATATTAACCATATGATTCCACTTCAAGAAGGAGCTAAACCTGCTTTCGACAGTATGTATTCCATATCTAATGCTAAACTTAAAGAAGTTAGGAAATGGATTGATGAGAATCTCTCCAAATCCTTCATCCAAGCTAATTCCTCTTCAGCTACCTCCCCGATCTTCTTTGTTAAGAAAAAAGATGGATTTCTCTACCTCTGTGTCAACTACTATATACTAAATAATATTACAATCAAAGACCAAAACCCTTTACCATAAATCGAAGAAACCCTCAACCAAATTTGTGGTTGCAAGTACTTCACTCATCTTAACCTATATACCTGCTTTAACCAGATCCAAATTAAAGAAGGTGATGAATGGAAAACTGCCTTCAGGACCCATTATAGACTCTTTGAATTCCTTGTTATGCCTTTTGGGCTGACTAATGCTCCAGTAACTGCCCAAAGTTTTATGAATGATACCCTTTACGAATACTTTGATATATTTTGTATCTGCTACATAGACGATATTCTAATCTACTTAAAATCCTTGAAAGAATACAAAGAACAGGTACGAAAAGTCCTACAAAAGCCAAAAGAGGCTGGACTATTTGTTAAACCCTAAAAATGCGAATTTTCAGTCAATAAAACTATGTTCCTTAGTTTTATTATCTCTGAACATGGTCTTAAAATAGCTCCCAAAAAGGTTAATACTATCCTTAATTTGGAGACTCCTAAATCAATCAAAGATATTCAATGCTTCCTTGGATTTACCAACTTTGTAATAAGAGATGTTATTTCTTATTATTTTATTTATTTCATATTTTCTATATTTATCATTATTCTATAACTACCGAATCTGGTCATTAGTTATTCAGTGGAACTGGCCATCTTATGTATACCCTCGAGGATATAGCATAGCTCCGGCATAGCCCTATTCCTATGACTCATATATTTCCTATGACTCATGTATTTCCTATGACTCATATTTCCTATGACTCATATAGCACTGCCCTACAGCAAAGTGCCATATTCTATGTATTCTGAACTGTTAGATATGTTGTTGAACAAGTATAAAAGGAGCACGAATTCCTCTCTAGAATCTCCTCTATAGACTACTTAGATAGACAACAATCGACTATAGATCAGTTAGTTAGCAAATAATCTAAGCAGAGATTACACCTGTTAATTAACATTCCTAACAGAACTCTCCACTTAACAACCACTACCCTTCTGAGGCAATCCCTCAGAAGAACTGGTATACACATACATCCGTTCTAGTGGATATAGATTATATAAACGGTACCGAATTACTACTATCTAGTATTATTCATTACATTTTTTTTAACATCAAAAGTTAATCTCTACTACCTCTTACCTCATTCCAAGGCCTGAATAACCTTGGCGATATTCTTCTACACTTTTTAGTATAACACATCTTGAATATAATAATGACATCATAAATTCAGCTAGCAATAACTAACGAGATATCAGACTCTCAACTGCAGTATACCTACAAGACTTAGAAGTAAGCTAAGCAGAACTCTAACTAGTGTGCGCCACGGGGCGAGTCGGTTCGAGTTCATGGCCCTGACAACTCGTTCGGTAATCGCCTCGCCTCGGTCGTCGCTAGTGGCAACTCGCCTCGGACCGACTCGCCGAGTATTCGGTGATCGACAGAATACTCGCCAAGCCTCTACACTAACCTCCTTTATGCTTGGGCGTCTGCCAAGCCTAGTCGTTTCCCACCCTTACCGGCAGCGCATACAAACAATAGGTAACGAGTGCTAACAATAACAGCGAAATAGATGACAGTATGAGCCATACCTGACATTACAGGCAATCGGTAATACTACAGGTAATCCGTGACAGTTGAAGTGACCGTGACACTAGAGGGAATCGGTGACAGGAGAAGCGACCGTGACAGTACAGGCAATCGGTGACAGAAGAAGCGACCGTGACAGTAGAGGCAATCGGTGACAGTAGATGCGATCCGTGACAGTACAGACAATCTGTGACAGTAGAAGCGACCGTGACAGTTCAGGCAATCGGTGACAATAGAAACGACCGTGACAGTAGAGGTAATCGGTGACAGTAGATGCGATCCGTGACAGTACAGATAATCCGTGATAGTAGAAGCGACCGTAACAGTTCAGGCAATCGGTGACAATAGAAGCGACCGTGACAGTAGAGGCAATCGGTGACAGTAGATGCGATCCGTGACAGTACAGACAATCCGTGACAGTAGAAGCGACCGTGACAGTTCAGGCAATCGGTGACAGTAGAAGCGACTATGACAGTACAGGCAATCGGTAATAGTAGACGCGATTGTGACAGCACAGGTAATCGGTGACAGTAGATGCGATCCGTGACAGTATAGACAATCTGTGACAGTAGAAGCGACTATGACAGTACAGGCAATCGGTAACAGTAGACGCGACTGTGACAGCACAGGTAATCGGTGACAGTAGATGCGATCCGTGACAGTACAAACAATCCGTGATAGGAGAAGCGACCGTGACAGTACAGGCAATCAGTGACAGGAGAAGCAACCGTGACAGTAGAGGCAATCGGTGACAGTAGATGCGATCCATGACAGTACAGACAATCCGTGACAGTAGTAGCGACCGTGACAGTTCAGGCAATCGGTGACAGTAGAAGCGACCGTGACAGTACAGGCAATCGGTGACAGTAGACGCGACCGTGACAGTACAGGCAATCGGTGACAGTAGGAGCGATCCCCGATAGTACAGGCAATCCGTGACAGTAGAAGCGATCCGTGACATTACAAGCAATTCGTGACAGTAGAATTCTATGACAATGCAGGCTAGACAGAGCGAAGGAATGAGAAATATGAAATAAAAGGCTTGGCGAGTATTCTGTAGATCACCGAGTTGGGGCGAGTCGAGTTGAAGCATCGAAAAGCCGACTCGGCGAGTTGTCAACAGATGAAAACTCGTTCGCCGAGTCGGTTCTTGGCGAGGCGGGGCGAGTTGTACTCGCCCCGTGGCGCACACTGACTCTAACGGGCAGTGGTTCCCCACATAAAAGTATTTCACCCCCGTTCCTGACAGTTTTCCCAATACCCTCGATAAAGAAACTTACACTCCTAGCAATCCAAAATACCATAGTGGAAATGAAAAACGTAGTACATAAATGAAAAACCAGCACTATAGGTCCCAGGAATAATCGGTGCAATAAGGAAATGATCCTCATCCCACAGCTTACGAACTGCCTCCTCCATACCAGACAATATCTCAACGAAAGTCTCAACACCCTCAATATCTACTTCAACATTATAATTAGAAAAGGAAACATTTTTGTTGGACAACTTAGAAGTAGGAGACGAATCAGGTCCATAAAATGTATTCGGACTTTGCCAAGCCACCGTACTATCATCACTATCAACTGAGCCAATATTATCCTCAGTCGAGCGGATATCCAACAAATCTTCTTCAACGATACCGCTAGAATAATAAGGTACTAAGGTGAAAAAGTAACTTGAAGATCGGATCTATCAATCGAACCCAATAGGTTGCGGAGCGATAATCGACATCAAAGCGAACCTAAAACAAGAGTCAGCATCAGATAGAATGGCATTTGCAGCTGGAAAATGGACTAAGAGGTCAAGATATTTGACTATGCTACCTGAAGAAATTCAAGAATTAGTTAAACACACTCCCAAAAAGACTAGAGTTATTGATCCTGCTATGGAAGGGGTAATAGATCCAAGTTATAAAGAAAAAATAACTGTAAAACCTATGTCTAATTATCAATCAGACTATGAAATTATATTTAAAATAGTTTTTCCCTAAGTAATAAAAATATTTTTTGATGAACATATACCCCATATATATGAAATCTTAAAATATGCACAAATCCTTGGAGTAACACAGGAATATCATCCTGCGGATACTGGACTCTTAATGGAAGCAGCAGTAAGACACTATCTATGGCAAACGCCATATCCATTTGAAGAAAAGGATTTGGAATTAAAGCATTTCTTAGAGAGGAACTAAGAAAACCAATGGTAGGACTTTTGAAACAGAAGCATTGGCTTATAGAAAATTGGGATGAATTAATGGCCTTTATGCTAAGTGGTACTCACCTGCAAGAAATTCCCACTTCAGCGGAAGATTGGTTTAAGCCAATCCCAGGATTACCCGAAACGTTTGCTCGAACTCCAACGAAGGATAAAGGCAAAGGTAAAGAATCTACTCAGAGGAATACTGCGTCAGCACAAGAAGCAGGAAGCTCCAAAACTCCTCCACCTCCCCCAGACGAAACACAGGAACCAGACGACAATGAAGAAGATGAAGATAATAACAACAATAGTGGAGAAAATGAAAATACCGGGCAACAACAACAATTTGGAGCACAAGGCGGACCAGACGATAATGATCCAAGCGATAGCTCTGATTCAGATGATAGTATCTCATCAGTAGCTAGTATACCCAAACCCAAAAGGACTCAACGAGAAAAATCGGTAGAACATCAACAATGGGAATCTACCACTGGAATGATTTTGGCAAACAACCTCACTTCATCCAAGAAGATAAAAGGAATCAAAATTGATTCACCAGAAAAACTCAATGGTACTGACAAAAATGGCGAGACTCACAATATTTTGACTCCTTGGGCTATGGCAGTCCAACGCTGGTTGAAGATAAAAGGAATTGATTTGGAAAAGACCGAGGCGTTAGAAATCCTAGGATTTTTACTTCAAGGAAGCTGCGCTCACGACCTATAATCAATATCTGAGAGATAAAGGGAAGAAGGCGAAATTCTTTGGCTTTATAATAGTACTCAGAGATTTTTTGATACCGTCCACCAGCAAAGACATTTTATGGAAGCAATGGGAAACGCCACACCCTACAAGGATGGACGACATATGGGCATCAAACAATTCGCCAACTGGCTCACCGAAATGCAGATTAAATTGATTGATACTAAGGTAAACAATCAATATCAGAAGAAGTCAAGAGAAGAAAGTTTCTCAATCACCTACCGGCATACATGTCTGCAACATTAATTCCATTAATCAAAGACGAATGGACATATGACCAACTCGTGCATCAAGCAGAGTCATATGAAGCGTCAAAGAAAGAAATTGCCCCACCACACACACCAACTGGACCCCGCCGACAAAATCAAAAATCAAATAATCAAGACCGAAATCACGAAGAGACCATAACCGACATGGATCCAACCACGGCAATGGCAATAAACCCTCCTTCAAACCCAATCACGACAAACAAAAGGAATCTGATTGGGATACCATCACAAAAAAATTGGACAATAAGACAAGGATGCAACTGATAAGAGATAAGAAATGTCTATGGTGTTGGAACTCTGGACAATCTTACAAGGATTATAGGAAGCAACAGAATAAGGTACCCTTGCGAACTATAGCACAAGATCTCGTCACAACCACTACATCGAAAGTCAACAAGGATAAAATCAAGGAATGACCCCTGTCAATACAACCAATTGACTATAATAAGGTTTATGTTAGAGCAAATGACCGACTAGCTCTAGTATTGATAGATCTCTAAACCAAGGGAGGAGATTTGATTAACTCTACATTTGTACACTTATATGAAATACCGATAAAGAATATTAAAAAAATTTCCTTAAGTACACCTATGAAAGGATCTAAGGCAACAATTGATAAGATATATACAATCAAATTAGATTAGATAAGATATATAGAAGAACGTACCTTCTATGTAATACACCTCAATAACTGGGACATGATTCTTGTGGAACCTGCACTTATTAAGGTTCGTGCCATAATCCCTATAGGTCAGGAACCAGTTACTATTCACTCTAAAAATATTGCTCATTTTCCCTTGAAAATATAGAAAGGTTCTAGAACCACTGAAAATGGAATTAGAAGTGCATACTTAGAAGTAACTTGTGAGATAGTTACGGACTATAGTAAACTAGCTGGTTGGGATACTATTAGCAAAGCGGAAGATACCAATATAGAAGTAGATATTATAACTATAGTCTCATATATACAAAAGCAATTTAATCCAATAATGGAATTTCCTAAATGATTTCTAAAAGAAATTCCACGGGACTTACTGCCTCTCAGAAAAGTCAACCACCACATCAAACCAAAACCTGGAGCAATATAGATACCACAATGGAGACCATCAGGCCACCGATTCAGATAACAAATCTATAACAGAATTACCAGAGACAAGAAGACAGGACGAATCTACTGAGCAGAAAATGACACTAATGCAGTTACCATATTCACTATCCCCAAAAGAGACAAACCAGAAGAAGCCAGATTCGTCAATAACTGTCAAAACTGCAATCTCGTAATCAAACCAGACCACATACTACTACCTAATATCAATGAATTAATTGAACTAGTAGCGGCAAATCCCATTTGGTCAAAGTTAGACCTAGCAGATGGATACCATAATATCAAAATTGATCTAGAATCAGAGGAACACTCTACGTTTTTGATGCACTTAGGATATTATAGAAGCAGAGTCATACAATAAGGAGACCGTAATGTGCCAGCTACTATGGTTCGAGCAATATATAAAGTATTCAAGGATAGGCTCTATAAAGATTTAATAGTCTATATTGATAATATTATTATCTTTACTGAGACCTATGAACAGTATATTACTACTCTCATGATAGTATTACAATACTTACAAGATGAAGGATTCTTTCTGAAAATTAGCAAATGTCAATTCTTTATAGACAGACTGGAAATCTGAGGTTATATCTTAGCTTCAGATGGACTACATATCGATCCTATAAAGAGAACAATAATATTAACTTTTCTTACTCCTAAGAAGAGGAAAGACCTCCGAGGCTTTCTTGGAATCATTAATTATCTTAGTCGTTTTATTCCTGGCTTGGCATCTTATGCAAGCACACTATCGGAATTATAAGGAGAGACTAAGAAATAGGAATGGATAGACATGCATCATGCAGTGTTTGAAAAACTGAAAAAACTTATGAGTTCTCCTCATATTTTAAAACCCTAGAATAATGCATCTACTGAACCCAAATATTTAATTTGTAATACTAGTTATATAGGTCTAGGATCTTAGATTGGTCAAGGCCCCCTTACCCATATCAGACCATCGTACTTTCACTCCAGAAAATGTAATCCAGCTCAATTAAACTATCTAACTTTCCAAAAGGAATTATTAGCAATTATTGACTCATTAAAATTTTTTGAAGTATAACTTAGAAGTCACAAGTTTACTATCCTTACAGATCACAAACTACTGGTCATCTTTCTTATTCAAAAGCTTGCAAGCCAGAAACTCAGATGATGGCAGGAAGTTCTCATAGAATTTGATTATGAAATTCAGTATACAGCAGGAAAGGAGAACTTTAAAGTGGATGCTTTATCAAGAAAGCATAAATACCCCGATGTTCTCACTACTGAAGACAATTATATTTCTACCAATATCGACTCTCCTCATCATCTTTATACCAACGCCTTAACTTCCTCTCTTTATCCCTAAGCTTCATTATCCACAATGGTTTCTCGCAGAGCTATCAACTTCTAGTATGTCAATTATGACTTCAATAAGTGCAATGGATGAGCTGTGGAGCTCGGACACCACGTTTTTTACCCCTACTATGAAGAAGAAGCAGAAGATAACTATGAGTATGAAGTACTCAGCTACAAGTCAGACACCTCTGATAAAGAATTTCTTACCTCCATTGACACCGAATTATTTAATAGGTACCAACCTAACAATACTAAAGAACCTAAAGTGGAACCTGTTCTACAAGAAGCAACTAAGAATAAAGAAAAGGAGCTCTTGACTAGTGTGCGCCACGGGGCGAGTCGGTCCGAGTTTACGGCTCGGACAACTCGTTCGGTGTTCGCCTCGCCTCGGTCGTCGCTAGTGGCAACTCGCCTCACACCGACTCGCCGAGTATTCGGTGATCTACAGAATACTCGCCAAGCTTGTACACTAACCTCCTTTATACTCGCGCACGTGCCAAGCCTAGTGTCCCGCGTACAAACAATTACTAACAAGTGCTAACAATCACAGCAAAATAGGCGACGGTGACCGTGACAGTACAGGCAATCGGTGACAGTAGTAGCGACCGTACCACAACAGGCAATCGGTGACAGTAGTAGCGACCGTACCACTACAGGCAATCGGTGACAGGAGAAGCGACCGTGACAGTAGAGGCAATCGGTGACCGGAGAAGCGACCGTGACAGTACAGGCAATTGGTGACAAGAGAACCGACCGTGACAGTACAGGCAATCGGTGACAGGAGAACCGACTGTGATAGTACCGGCGATCGGTGACAAGAGAACCGACCATGACAGTACAGGCAATCGGTGACAGGTGAACCGACCGTGACAGTACAGGCAATCGGTGACAGGAGAAGCGACCGTGACAGTAGAGGCAATCGGTGACCGGAGAAGCGACCGTGACAGTACAGGCGATCGGTGACAAGAGAACCGACCGTGACAGCACAGGCAATCGGTGACAGGAGAACCGACCGTGACAGTACAGGCGATCGGTGACAAGAGAACCGACCGTGACAGTACAGGCAATCGGTGACAGGAAAAGCGACCGTGACAGTAGAGGCAATCGGTGACCGGAGAAGCGACCGTGACAGTACAGGCGATCGGTGACAAGAGAACCGACCGTGACAGTACAGGCAATCGGTGACAGGAGAACCGACCGTGACAGTACAGGCGATCGGTGACAAGAGAACCGACCATGACAGTACAGGCAATCAGTGATAGTAGACGCGATCGGTAACAGTACGGACGTGACAGCACAGGCAATAGGTGACAGTAGAAGCGACCGTGACAGTTCAGGCAATCGGTGACAGTAGAATAGATCCCCGACAGTATAGGCACTCCGTGACAGTAGAATCGATCCATGATATTACAAGCAATCCGTAACACCAGAACTCTATGACACTATTAGCTAGACAGAGCGAAGGAATAATAATTATAAAACAGAAGGCTTGGCGAGTATTCTGTAGATCACCGAGTAGGGGCGAGTCGAGTTGAGGCAACGAAAAGCCGACTCGGCGAGTTGTCAACTGACGGAAACTCGTTCGCCGAGTCGGTTCTTGGCGAGTCGGTTCGAGTTGAACTCGCCCCGTGGCGTACACTACTCTTGACTCCTCCATCAACACCAACTCCCATCGATATCATCCTTATCCATGCCAACTACCAGTAATATAAGTGTATGCATTAGTCTATGTGCCAAGATTTCTATTGTCCCATACATAGCAGCTCTCACATGATGCACAACCGCGCATTTGCAGTTGAAATCTATGCTATCTGCAATACCCTAGGACATGGCAGCCTCAACTATACCCTTACGAATCCAGTTCTTCAGAAGGAGAAGGAATTCCTTAAGAACCGTTTGAATAACCTTAACATAGTCCAAGATTCTTATAAGGAAATAGGCGAATCTGTTTCTGCTCCTCCTCCGACCAACTCTCGGGAAGAAGTACTCAGTAACTACATGAGAAAAATCTGCCGAAATGCACTAATTGCACCTTAATAACCATGGAACCCTGCACTAATCCCCTCTAGAAGCAATAATGACAATACCTTCCAGACTACAGTAGTTACTACTCATTCCCAGAAACGAGTAGTAGTTGACGAAACTCCTACCATCATTTCAGCAGAATCATCCCAATCCTCCAGACGCTGTTGTGATTTCTGCAAGCGACCAGGATACAATATCGCTACCTGTAAAAAGAAGAAACCTATAGTTATCAATTTTAACCAATGAATTAAACCAACTCTTGACAAGCTTATCAACGATAAGCATATTACCGACAGCTGGGAAGATAACAAGAACTTTTTTATCACACAATAGTTGGATCTCGGAGATGGAATGAAAGAAGTATACTAAGCATATATGAAGATATACCCCATCTGGAAGGATTACTATGATACCTCGGAATAACGCAAGGATCATAGGATCAGAGATAGATTCTTGTATATGAGGAACATACACAGATAATAGAGATTGGTCTTGCCTAGCACTTTCAATGTTGAAGGTAAGAACTATCTTGAGCTAGTAATCAATGAAGCACATGAAGCAATAGCTTATAGTAGAATTAAGAAAACCATAAAATATCTTACTAACCGATATTAATACCAGTCCTTCTCTGAGTCGGTCAAGGAGTACATCAGAAGTTGCGATACTTGTCAATAGACAAAGTATTCTAACAAACTACCTCTTGGAATTATCACTCCTTTACATATACCAGAAAGACTGTGGTCAGATATTTCGATGGATTTCCTTAAGTTAGCTCCTGTTCTCATCAAATATTCTCTTTTCTATCCGAACATTCTTACTGATGAAGAACATATTATCTGTATTTTATGCTTTTAGACGATTGTCGATAAACAATCAGGATTTAAGTTTCTTATTCCTATTCCTGACAATTTCATAGTGGAATAATATATCGCTTCCTTTGATATTCATGTAGTCCTGATTATGGGATATCATTTATATATTATTTTTGATCGTGATACTCTTTTCATGTCATTACACTTTCAGGACTGGGCTAAGAAAAATGGAATTAGATTAGAACTATCTACTGTGTATCACCCTTGTATGAATGGACAATCTGAGATTGTGAATAAGGAAATTTTGCAAGTAGTAAGAGTATGTAAGGTTGAAGGATTTGACTAGCTATAAAAATTACCTGAGATTCAGTTGAAGCTGAACTCTAGATTTAATAGTGCCAGAAAAAGTAGTGCCTTGACAACTTTACTAGGAATTAGCGCACATTAAGGAGCCTCCCTACTATCTTGTTATATCAACGCATTTGCACCGGCAAAGGAATGTCATGATAATATCTCACAAGTACTTTATAATGCCAAGAAGACACAAGTGACACAAGCGAACAAATATTATAAGACAGTTAAGTTCTTAGTTAGACAATAGGTCATGTTATCCTCGGAAAACATAAACGTACCAAACATTTCACCTAAGTTAAAAACTCGATGGCTAGGTTCTTTCTTGATCATATTTACTAATCATGCTTGAAATAATTATAGTCTGGACTTATCCCCTCAACCTGACCTCAATCTCATATATGATATCTTTTATATTTCAAAACTCAAACCATATTATCAAAACGATCATACTCAGTTCTCTAACAGACGATCTCTAGAACCAGGACCAATCAATGATGATTAATATGAAGTTGAAAAGGTATTAGAATTTAGAATAGCACCACGATCTAGTGAATGTCAATACAAGGTCAGATGCTTAGGATATACTCTAGAACATAATTCCTAGGTAAACGCCAAAGATATTACTACTAAAATCCTTCAGGATTTCCGGGTTAGAGTAAGTCTAGAAGACACTTTCAAGAGACGACGTATTAAAGGAAAAAAATAAGGATCTTGAACAAGAGATGAAACTTGAGCTCTTATTCAATAAGAATGAGATCGTATTATGAATGAATCCCCCAATAACAAATACATCAACACCAACGTACTTCAACTATCCTTCAAGATAGGATACGTGGAAGCTAGGATTATAGAACAGAATTACTAATATAGTAAAATCCGTTCAAAGTGGGGAAGTGTAATAAGAGATATTATTTCTTATTATTTTATTTATTTCATATTTTCTATATTTATCATTATTCCATAACTACCAAATCTGGTAGTTAGTTATTTAATAGAACTGACCGTCTTGTATACACTGTCGAAGATGTAGTACAGCCCCAGCATAGCCCCGTTCCTATGACTTATGTATTTCCTATGACTTATATATTTCCTATGACTCATATTTTCTATGACTCATATAGTACTGCCTCATGGCAAAGTACCATATTCTATATATTTTGAACTATCAGATACGTTATTGAACAAGTATAAAAGGAGTACGAATTCCCCTCTGAAATCTCCTCCATAGACTACTTAGACAGATAACAACCGACTACAGATCAGTTAGTGGGCAAACAATCTAAGCAGAGATTATACCTGTTAATTAACATTCTTAATAGAACTCCCTACTTGATAATCACTACCCTCCTGAAGCAATCCCTCAGAAGAACCAGTATACACATACATCCATTTTAGTGAATATAGATTGTATAAACGGTACTGAATGACTACTGTCTAGTATCATTCATTACAAACTTTTACTGGTGATTTATCAATAAGTATTTGCACTTCTACTAGCCCCTGTTCAACCTACTCCAGAAGGACGTCCTTTTCACTTAGAATTCTGCTTGTAAAGAAGCTTTTACCTCTGCCCCAGTTCTCTGACATTTTGATCTTGACCTTGAAACCTTTGTAGAAACTGATACTTTGGACTATGTAACTTCCAAGATACTCTCCTAGAAGCACTAAGAAAATAAAAAACCCATACTACACCCTATCACTTTCATTTCTGAGAAAATATCTCCAGCTGAATGCAATTATAGGATTGGAGATAAGGAACTCCTTGCTATCGTTTTGGCTCTCGAAAAATAGCATATCTACCTGCACCAGCTTCCCCAACCCTTCATGATCCTGACTGACTACTATAACCTCTAGACGTTTACGTCTAAGGCCTTCCTCTCACATTATCAAGTATGCTGAGCCCAAGAAGTAGCCCAATATGACTTCAAGATCGTCTTCCGCCCTAGTAGCCAAAATACTAAGGTAGACATACTAACTAGATGATCTGGAGATCTCCCTAAAGAGGGAGACAAACGTACCTGCCTAACATAAGCCTTGATACCTCCTAAGAAATTCTTCCTCTCTGTTATCTCTATTGTTAACAATAAGGATATCCTTACTACACTCTGAACTGACAAACGTGCCTTCAAGATTATTCATATACTCTAAACTAATATCAAAAAATATCCCACAGTCCTCCTATCAGAGTGTAAGATCTCTAACGGACTATTTCTTGTAAATAGCCTCGTCTATATTCCACCTAACCCTGAAATTCACCTCCAAATTGTCCACAACTATTATCACTACCCTGCCGCTGGATATCCAGGCCAGGCTACTACCTATAAACTTATATCATGAGATTACTAGTAGCCAAAAATATGCTAGACAATTGCTCAATATATCTATAATTGTGATACTTGTGCTTGAATTAAACCTACTCGGCATACTCCTTATAGCCTCCTCAAGCCTCTACAAGTCCCATTCTAGAAATGGTCTTCTGTTTCCCTTGACCTTGTCATGGGACTCCCTAGTTCTAATAGATTTGATACGTTATTAGTCATAGTCGACAGATTATTGACCATGGCATACTATATCCTAACTACTACTGACATTAACTCCCAACAAATCACTAAACTCTTCTTTGACAATATCTTCTACTTGCATAGGATCCTAGACTCTATCGTATTCGACCAGGATATCCAGTTTATCTCATAATTTATCTAATCGTTGACCTCGCTTATTGATATTCAGTAGAGAGTTTCCTCTGCCTTCTACTGTCAGACTGATAGTCAAACTGAAAGAATCAATACAATTGTAGAGCAGTACTTATATGTTTACTGCAACTACTAGCAAGACAATTGGTCCGAGCTCCTCATCATAGCTGAATTCTCATATAATAATACCCTGTCCGCAACTTTTAGTATTACCCTGTTCCAGGTCATATATAGTGAAAATCCTCACTACCAGATTAACCAGAACTCTACAATAAAACTTCTAGCACCCTCAGTAATCAAGGAATATGTAGACTGTCTTATAGAGCTCGATACTCATCTTAGATCTAAAATGATCTAGACCAAGGCAATTTACTTAGAACAAGCTAATAAGTCTCGAATCCTTCCACCTAAGTTGGATATTGATAATGAAGTATGACTCCTCTGCCAGCATATTAAGATAACTTGCCCCTCAACTAAGCTGGATTTTAAAAAACTCGGCAAGTTCTAAATCATCCAGAAGATCTCGTCTTATACTTATAAGCTTGATCTTTTTGCCTCGATAAAAATCCACCCTATTTTTCACATTTTGCTCCTTGAACCTGCCACTACAGACCTCCTGCCTAGCCAAATTCAGCCATCTCTACCCTCTGTTATCATTGAAGACGAACTCAAGTAGGAAGTTGACGAAATCATTGACTCGCACTTTGGAGGTCGAACCCTTAAATATCTCGCTGATTGGATAGGTTTTCACAAACTTACTTGGGAACCTGCTGCCTTGTTCTTAAATGGCCTAAACACTATAAACTAGTTCTATACTTCATATCTGCTCAAGCCCCGACTACGTACTCTACCCAAATGAGTAGATCACTATATAACCTCATTATTATTGCAAATGATGAGAACGAATTCGAACTCGCTCTAGACTATAAACTCACCTTTTATTCATAGGAGCTTATCCTTAGAGAGGAACCTACTATTATAGATCATCCTCTTACCTTATCCTTCAACCTCCTCTGGCCCTAGTGCTATACTGGCAACTCATGTACTTGCCAGCAGATGTTTGCATGCGGCTCTTAATATTAACCTAGTATGACTTCACTATGCTAATTCTAGTCTTCTGGCTAATACCCCTAATCCCAAATCCTAGCTTGCTAGATTATCAACGGCATTCTAGCGATCTTAGTTAGGTACTTACCTACTAGAACCCATCTTAAGATTCTACCATATAAGAACTTTATCTTCACATTTGTCATTTATCATTATTATCTTCTAAAATATTCTTGTTTCTTTTGCTTGATATTCTGCAGGATACTAGCTTCTTCTGCTTACTTCTTCTATTTGCTTTCTTATGTCCCTGTATACTTTCTCTTGCCTTCTTTCTGACTCTTCTATATTGTCAGATCTATATATATATAGAGGCCTTCCTACTTCTCTCATTATTTTCTCTCCTCATGTAACAACTTATTCACTCTCCTATATTTAGTTGTTATAATAAGAATACTCCCTTCTCGAGTGTAGCTCAGACTTCCTTATCCTTGTCCATGCCCCCTTCCCCAACACACACATAAGCATACTTATATGTGTATTATAACTATTCATAATAGATAATTACGATATAAGATAAAATATTGTACTTGAGAGTAACAAGGAGAAGATGAAGTTGTAGTCGTAATACTACCCTCCTCTTCTATGATTGTCATTCTAGTGACAAATAGGGAGAGCATGGCTTATTAAGGTAGCATTAGTAAAAAGACAAAACTAAATTCTCAGAATATTCCAAATCCCTGTCGGGCTGCCAAGTCGCTTCCTTATTGCCTATCTACTTCACCTTATACTCTAGTTTGCGATAATGGCGGCAACTATCTAGAATCTCCTTTTCTTCCCACTTATTGGTAGTATTCACGATTACTGGTGGGGGAGGAAGCTGTACTTGTCTTAGTAAGGGGTCATCGGAGACTAGTTCTAGCTCAGAGACATGGATCACAGGGTGTCGTTTGATTGTATAAGGGAGCTTCAGTTAGTAGACATACATATCCATAATAATGAGGACTTTATATGGGCTGGTGAACTTGTAATCTAGCTTACGGGAGGGTTATTTGGTATAGAAGTAGTTACTGGACAACTATACCCTATCTCCAGGTTTGTACTATAGGGCTGGGAGTCTTGATCCATTAGCATACTCCACCTACTAGATTTGTGTATATTTAAGCTTTACTGTAAGTGTGGTATATAGGTCAGCAAGTTACGAGGTTAGTATTTCGGGTGGAGGGTTCTTCTTGGCCTTTTGGAGTAGTGCCATAATATCAATGAACCTTGAGTACCAACTATAGTTGGCTAGAAAGGGGAAGCACTTGAGTGTATCTGAAAAGTAATTATTAGCTGCAAATTCATAGATCACTAGTAGTATTATCTAGTTATCCTACTAGTAGTTAACGTATGCTCTCAGGTATTGCTCCATAATAGTATTCATACGCTCTAACTGACCATCCTTTAGGGATGATAGGTAGTAAACAAGTGGATATTGATTCCCAATAGTTCACAGAGAGCTTTACAGAAGTCTGAAGTCAATTGAGGGCCATGATCAGATATAATGGATAGAGGCAATCTATGATAGTGCTATACATAATTTAGGTATAACAAGACAAGGTCTTTAGTAGTATAGAAGTCTCTACAGGAAATGAGGTGTCTCATTTTTATTAGTCAGTCTACCACCATGAGTATTATATTGAATCCTCCATCCTCTGGTAGACCTGTTACGAAGTCTATTGTTATATATTACTAAGGCTGGTTAAGAATTTCGAGCAGTTGAAGAGTGCTATAGGGTGTATGTCTTGTGGACTTAGCTCTCTTGTATATGTGGCAATTATAGATATATTGCTCAACATCCTTCCACTAGTCAATCTAGGTATAGCTCCTATTCAAGAGCTCTAGGGTTTTTACTATATCTGGGTATCTAGTTATAAGAGTATCATGGTGATCCCTTATTAGGTGCAGTCAGAGTTAGGGATCTGTAGGTATATAAAGTCAGTCGAAGTAATAAAGAAGATCATCATACACTTCATACTCGGCAAGGGAAATTTTGGTATGTTATTATTGCTCTATTCTAATAGCTGAAATGATATTGATAATGAAAAGATCTACTGTATATACCGCTATCAAGAGTTTGTATAAGGTAGGGGCTGAGTTGCCTATGATATTCATTACTTTAGAAGTAGAAAGAGAGATATTTTCATACTTAAGGACAACTTGATTTTGAAATTTCAATCATTCATCCCCCCCTTTAAGGAGGCCTTCTGACCTTCTAGTTAGTGTGTCTAGTTTACCACCCACTCTGCCTAGATGGTACTTAATTTTGAAGTTAAAATATGATAGGAATTCTGACTAACGAGCCTATCGCCAATTAAGCATCTTGGTTGTAGTGAAGTATTCCAGATTTTTATAGTCAGAGAGGACTTTAATAATATCTTTTACTGATTCTAGGTATAGTCTCCATTCTTTGAATGCTCAAATAATAGCCATCATTTCCTTGTCATATATTTCGTAGTTGCACTTGGCAGGAGAGTACTTCTTTAAGAAGTATGCGACAGGATAGAATATGCCCTGGTTACTATATTGGAAGAGAATACTGGTAGATATATAGTCTGATATATCAGTTTCCACAATATATTCCTAGTCGAGGTCAAAATAGACTAGGATAGGAGCTGAATAGAAGGCTTTTTTGAGCTATTCGAATGCAGACTATGCTTTAGATGACTATTGGAATTTTTGATTCTTTTTTGTTAGTATTATTAAAGAGGTGACTATTTAGGAGTAGTCTAAGATGAAGCGTTAGTAGAAGTTTTCAAAACCTAAAAATACTTGTATGTCCTTTACATTATTTGGAGTTTCCCATTCTCTTACTATAGCAACTTTAGTTGGATTCATTCGAATTCCCTCTATAGTAATAATCAGTCCTAAGTACTTTACCTCTTGAACATGAAATTCATATTTCTCAGGTTTTAAGTATAATCCTACTACTTCTAATTTCTCTAAAACCTTGCAGATGTATACCTTGTATTTAGCCAGAGAATCAGAATAGATAAGAATGTCATCCAGGTAAGCTATATAGAATAGGTTAAGGAAATTGCAAAGTATATTGTTAATAAAATGTTAGAAAGAGGTGGGAGCATTGGTCAGTCCAAATGGCATAATATTATACTTGAAATAGCTATAGTGAGTTCGGAAAGCTGTTTTCCACTGTTCTCCTTCTGCAATTCTTACGAGGTTGTAAGCCCCTTAGAGGTCGAGCTTAGTAAACCACTTGGCTTTAGAAAGGCCTACCAAGGTCTCTTAGATCAGGGGTAAGGGGTAGCAGTTCTTTACTGAAATCTCGTTCAATCCTCGGTAATCTATACAAAGGTAGAGAGAGCTATCTGCTTTCTTGATAAATAGAATTGGAGTACCAGTAGGAGATAAGCTATGATGAATAAAAGCTTTAGTAAGGTTTTTTTCAAGGTATTTCTTTAGGGCCTCAAGTTTTTCTTAAGATATTTCATATAAAAGTCCATATGGGCGTGTTTTACTTTCTACTAAGGGGATTGTATAGTTGTATGACTGATGAGGGGGTAGTTTTTCTACTGCTTTCTCTAAGAATAGATCTATGAAGGTATAATATTTCATTAGTATGAGGAACTTCTAGTCTTCTTTAGATTATAGCTTATTGATTGTGAGGTTGATATTACGGATGGAAAGTGAGTTGGCCTTTAGCTTATAGTATTTGGTGAGGTATATAAAGGCCCCTACTCCAATAAAGTTAATATTCAAAGGGGGTGATTCAGCTTCCATATTTGACACAGGAGTAGGTAGGTTGCCAGCCTTATTGTGTAGTTTGGTCAACTTACCCTATTCAATACAAATAGGATTTTGGGTAGGAGAAGGTAGAGATAATCTTGTAATAAGTATTTTGATCATGTTGCAATATTTCTGGTAGTACTAGCTATCAAACTATATTGTGTAAGAGCCAAAGCAGACTGATATGTCATATAGTACTAGCTAGGAGATTCCTAAGACAATAGGGTATTAGAGCTTAGTGATGAATAAGGGGAGCATCTTAATATAGTTTTGGATATTAGTAGAAAGACAGGTAATATCCATAATATTTTCGGAGAAGATGGGTCATCTATCAATGATATCTATAGTACGAGGGGTCTTTAGAGGAGATATAGGAATAGTATGGGTACTAATAAAATCTTTATCAATAAATGCAATTCCAGTTACTCCACAGTCTATTAAAGCTGAAGTGATGATTGTTTTTCTATTAAATGAGATAGTTGTAGATACAATGAGATGACAACCTAATAGTAAAGATTTCTCCAATGCTACAGAGCTAACTGAGAATATAGAAATAGAAAAAGACCCTTAGGTGGGTCCCTTACTTACATCAGCAATTAAATAAGGGACTCACTATTTCCTAACTCTGTAGGAGAGTCGAGATCTATTGTAATGACATGGATAGTAAAAGAGTAAGAATGGCAGATTGGACAGTTTACTATAAAATGGTCCAGTTTCCCACACATAATACATATTTCTTCTACTTTACAGTGATCCTATTCAGTATGGGAGAGGTAGAGGTATCCAGAGGAGAGGTATATAGGAGTGGAACCTCTGGGAAGGAAGGAGGGGTATACTGTCTTGTTAGAGGGGGGTGGAGCATGTGGGCGAGGAGTTTGGACTATAGTAGTAGTAATAGTGGTGACTTGTAAGGTATAGGTACTGTTTTGAAGGTGGGAGAGCTTTTGCTCAACTTTACTGGCTTAGTTGATCAATTACTTGAGAGTGGGGGTATCCGAATAGTATACCAAAGCTTACTTGAGTTCATATGAGAGGTCATCCTAGAACTGATCTAGCTTAGCTCGAGTATCCTAGGGGACGTCGATAGCGAAGGATGAGAATTTAGTGATATATATAGAGAAATTGGTATTTTATTATTTTCAAAGAGTATGGAGTGCTTGAGTGGTGGTTCCTACTGGGTCTAGGTCTCCAAAGGTGTAGTCAACAATAGTAAATAAAGAGGTGATGTCTGCCAGGTTGATGCTAGTAACTAGTATGGAGAGCTGTACTTGGTACATCGCTTTCTCTTCTAGCAAGCTATATATATATGTGAACTGATGTTGTATGCTGAAGAATTTAGCTACGTCCTTATTCAGCTTGATACTAATAGAATTCTTCTAAAGCTTCAGGCGAAGATGATGGTCATTAAACTTTAGTAGAGTGGGGAGGTCTTAGGTCTTTGGTAAGCTTGGGGCTGGAGCCCCTAGAGTCATGATGGCTAAAGTATAGTTTAGGGTTTGTATGGTCAAGTGTTTATTATATAGCTCCTCCCGAAGGAGGATAATCTCGTCATTAGAGACTTGCAGCTATTCTTATTTATTCTGTAGAATTTGTTGAGTGAGGGTGAGGTCACCCCTAAGCTTCCTACCAATAGTATCAGTAGCTAGAAAGATATCAATGATATTATAGCAGTAAGCAGTCAGTGCAATATTGTTAGGAGGAATCGGAAAGGCCCGCCAAGCATCAAATCTGGGTCCAGAGGGTGTTTGGAGATTGGTATTGGGAGCTAGGGGAGCTGGAGAGATCGGGGGAACTGGAGGAGCTGAAGGGGCCAGGGGAGCTAAAGGAGCTGTAGTAGTAACTGTGAGGGTTTGAAAGTTCATTTTTTGTATATATACTAGTTGGTCAGGTGAAACCTAACATAGTGTAATAGGGAGGGCATAGAAGAGCGACCAAGGGGTACGACGGAGGCGGGGATGGGTTATAGGATACTATTGCAGAGAAGACTGATATAGAAGAGCCTGTCATAGGGAGGCTACTATGGAAGAAGAGAGAAACTATGAGAATAGCCTAGGTACAAAGGGAGAATAAGATGTTGGGTGAAGAGAAAAGAAAAGAGAAGAGGAAAGAAGAAGAGAAGGAAAGCTATTTAATAATCAGGAGTCGCACTAATATTACTATGACTCTAAGGACAAGAATATAACCTGAGATAGCTACAACCCATAATAACTACAACTTAAAGGAAATATAATATGAGATAATTAGGATATAAGATAAGATATCGCACTTGAGAGTAACAAGGAGAGGACGAAGTCATGGTCGTGACAACTATGGCCTAGTGATCGAATAACAACTTACCACTTTTTATCTCTCTCCACCTCTTGCCTCCTCTACTTAGGAATAGATCAATTTTGCTTCTTTTGATTATATCTTTTCTTTCTCTTTCCCACATTTTGTCCTCTTCTCCTTTTGCTATCTCTAGCCCTCCTTCTATTGCCTACTCTACCATAATCTTACCTCTACTATCTTCTTTGATACTATTATCCAATAGTTCACTATAAGTATTCTAGTCTTTTACTACTCTGCCTTCGAGTCTTAGCTAGGTTCTGATCTTTCTAAGCCAACCTTCTTAGTTTCTACTATAGATCTTTTTATCTATATAGATACCTCTTAGCTTCTTCCCCTCCATTTCTAGTAAGACCAAGTTCATCTTTTCAGCTACTACCTTAACTTCTCTATTCCACCTTTTCTTCCAAAAAGCTATAACTTTTCTTCCTTTTTTAATTTCAGAGCCCAGTATAAATAAAGGGTAGCTATGAGTTCTACTTTCTTTTTTATTAATCTAAGCCTCCCTTATAAATATAATATCTACTTCTTCCTCTTTACACTATTCCAAGAATAAATAAGTATTCATATAGCTTTTATCTATATTCTGGTATACTACTTTAATAACCTTACTAGCGAGCTGGATCCTTAGAAGGGCCTTCTCTTACTAACTAGCCCTCACTTTCCTTATTTAGGTCAAGCTGCACTTTCTTGACCGTTGGTATCTAGTCTGGCCTGATATCTACCTTCTCTACTCTCCATGAGCCACTTTTTTTATATTTAACTATCTCAAACCTATCCTTGTCTACTTTTTTCTCCTTCTTTTTTCTTATAATTTTATATGAGGTGGCCTTACTGATTGAAGTACAGCTTTACTTTAAGTGCTTTCACTCTCTATAGTTATAGCACTGAACCTTACTTAGCCTCTGTTGAGCCCTGCCTTGAAAGCTTTCTACTTAGTTCCCATAGCTCCTCTAAAGTCCTGAAAAAGGCCTTCCTACTTAGTATCTCTCACTTCTTAGTGAACCTGAGGCTGGCTTCTAGCCTCTTAGGTCTATTAGAGCTATTCAACTCCTTAGGTCTATTAGTACTATAACTTTTCTGTTTGCTTCTTATAGCACTCTCCTCTACTCAAATATGAATATTTTTTATCTCTTTCTATCTCACATAAGCCCATTCTTAACTAGTTTAGAGACCTTAGCCATATCTGCTATATTAAATATAAAGCCTATTACCTTGGTAGTACCCTAAAGCTTAAGTATTCTCTTGCTCCTCTTCAACTCTTTATTCTCTTCTTTTAATTTCTTTGCAAGTGCCTCCCTTCTCCTTGAGATCGTTATCGGCATAGCTAGAGTGATCATAATTATTTTCACTAATTTGTCCTCTTCTGCCTATACATTGAAAATGTCTCTATTATATCCAAAAACTACTACTAGAGCTTTCTCAACTTCTCTAGCTACCCTAACTACCTCTTTATGCTAAGCTACCCCACTAACTATTCAAATAGACTTATCATTGAACTCACTGGTTCCTACCTTTACTATTACTATCTAGACCTATTACGGGTGTTAATACATACCTAGAATACCTTTTAGAATAGGAAACTATGGGTTAGTAAGGTAGCTCTCCAAGTACCAATAGTATACTATACTAAAAAGGAAAGTATCATCTAAGTTAACTAATAATAGATAATATAACGATATTACTTAGAGACTAGATAATATACTGGAAATAGCAAAAGACCTCTTCGGATTCAAAGGCCATACATACTATCGAGTATAAGATAAGATAGCTAGGTCATGAGTAGTCAATGTGAGTGAGGGTAACCAACTGCAATGCAATCGGTCAATCAATAATTAAAAGAATTGACTCAGTACCCATACCTATAGAAAGTCTTCTAGAAGAGGCTCTAGTATTCCGAAACGGGAATTTAACTATACCCACTGGAGACAGAATTCTATTCTCATAGATATTACATAGAGTAGAAGGAAGCAATCATTTAATATTATTTCATACTTATAAATAATATCTATTTTACTTATTCTATAGTTATAACTGAGTACCCCCATTATACTATAATATTAAGTACTACTATTACTTAATATCTTTATTCAGAATGTCTGCCCCTTTCCGAATTGAATAGTAGAAAGAACCCATTACCGTCTTAGACAACACCAAAGCATTTATTATCTAGTAACCTCATGAGCTTACTGAAAAGATTTTAGGTAAAAATGTCGATATATTAGAAGAGAAACCTATGAAGATAGATCAATTCTGGATATGATTCCAAACTAGTATAAAGGCATTCTTAAATGAGAGGTTAAAAATAGTCCAAACTCGAGTACATCAGCTAAAAGAGGAAAATAAGGTCCAGTTTCACTATTTTCAAATAGCAACTCAATACATGGTATAAACTATGTTTGAGATAAAGTATTCCCTAGAACAAGCCTTGAAGACTTATGTAGCACTAACAGAACCCAACAATATGTACTAGCAATAGGATCCACCTATGAAAGAACTCCCCTACCTAGACAAAGTGCTAGTATAAGAGGTTAAGGATGGGAAAAGAATAGAAAAGTATAAGGACTCAGATAATGTATTCAATCAACAATAATGGAGATATAGAGAGAGTACCCTACCTCCCCCTTTACCCAGAAATTAAGCAGGATTCACTTCAAGCTCGAGCTAGCCTAGAGAAACTAGCTTTAGTAGAATACTACTACTACTACTACTAAAAGGAAAAAGTAAAGGAACTACAAGAAATTGAGATAGTGACCCCTTTAGTGAAGAGGACGAACCCTCACTAACTCCAAAGAAGAAAAAGAAAACTACTGTAGTTATAATAGAGAAGGCACGGGGGAGCGACCAAGGGGTACGGCGGAGGCATAGGAGGCTGTCATAATAGGGGTATCATGGAGGGGGCTGTCACGGAAGAGAAGACAGACTGTATAGGGATGACCTAGGTACAAGGGGAGAGAATAAGACGTTGGGTGAAAAGAGAAGAAGAGAGAAGAGGAAAGAAGAGGGGAAAGTAAGTTATTTAATAATTGGGAGTTGCGCTAATATCACTATGACTCTGAGGACGAGAAACACAACCCAAGATAGCTACAACCCGTGATAACCATAACTTGTGATAACCAGAACCCACGATAACCATAACCCGAAGGAAACACAAGATAAGATATCACACTTGAGGGTAACAAGGAGAAGACAGAAGGCAATAAGAAAGACTGAACTCGAAACGGCCACAACAATAGGGTAAGCCGATACTCGTAGTGGCTCTTACGTGAGTGTTAGGTGGACAGAGTCATGGTCGTGACACTACCCCCCTCTTCTATGATTGTCGTTCCAGTGACAAATAGGGAGGGCATGGCTTGTTAGGGTAGCGTTAGTGAAAAGACAAAACTAAATCCTCAGAATGTTCCAGATCCCCCTCTGGCTACCAAGTTGCTTCCTCATGACCTACCCACTTCACCTTGTACTCCAGCTTGTGATAACGGCGGCGACTGTCCAGAATCTCCTCCACTTCCCACTCATCAGTACCATCCACAATCACTGGTGACAGAGGGGGCTGTATTTGTCCTGGTAGAGGGTCGTTAGGGGCTGGCTTCAGCTCTGAGACATGAACTTCGGAGTGTTGTTTGATTATTTGAGGGAGCTTCAACCGATAGGCATGTGTACCCACAGTGGCGAAGACTTCATATGGGCTAGTGAACTTGTAGTTAAGCTTGCAGGAGGGGCATTCAGTATGGAAGTATCGACTGGACAGCCATACCTTATCTCCAGATTAGTATTGAGGGACAGGGAGTCTGGAGCTATCAGCATATTCTGCTTGTCGAGTTTGTGTGTACTTAAGCTCTGCTTTGAGTGTGGTATGGAGGTCGGTGAGCTGCGAGGCCAGGGTTTCTATAAGAGGGTTCTTTCTTGCCTTTTGAAGTGGTACCACACTATCAACAAACCTTGGATACCATCTATAATTAGCCAAGAACGGGGAGTATTTGAGTGTGTCCGAAAAGTGGTTGTTGGCAGTAAACTCGCAGGTTACCAGCAGTGTCACTCAGTTATCTTCTTGGTAGTTAATGTATGCCCGTAAGTATTACTCCATAATCGCATTCATATGTTCTGATTGACCGTCGGTTTAGGGATGATAGGCAGTGAATAGGCGAACATCGATTCCCAGTAGTTCACAGAGGGCTCTCCAGAACTCGGAAGTGAATTGGGGGCCACGGTCAGATACAATAGATAGGGGTAGTCCATGATAGCGCCATACGTGGTTCAGGTATAGCAGGCCAAGGTTTTCAGCAGTATAGGAGTCTCTATAAGGGATAAGATATCTCATTTTAGTTAGTTGGTCCACTACCATAAGTATCACATTGAATCCCGTATCCTCTGGTAAGCCTATCATAAAGTCCATTGTTATATGTTGCCAAGGCTGGTTGGGGATCTCGAGTGGTTGAAGGGTGCCATAAGGTGCGTATCTCGTTGACTTGGCTCTTTTGTACACATGGCAATTATAGATATACCTTTCAACGTCTTTTCACTGATCGATCTAGGTATAGCTCCTATTCAGGAGCTCCAGTATTTTTGCTACACCTGGGTGTCCAGCCGCAAGGGCATTGTGATGATCCTATATCAGGCACAGCCGAAGCTGAGGGTCCGCTGGTATGTACAATCAGTCTAGGTGGTAAAGGAGGTCATCGCGCACTTCGCATTTAGTAAGGGAGATTTTGGTATGTCGCTGTTATCCTGTTCTAATAGCTGAGATAATATTGGTAATGAAAGGATCTGCTGTGTAAGCTGCTGTCAAGAGCTCCTACAAGTCTGGAATGTCTGCTATCGTAGAGAGGGAGATATTCTGAGGCTTAAAGACGACCTAATTTTGAAATTTTAGTCGTTCATCCTCTCCTTTAGGAAGGTCTCCCGACCTCCTAGTTAGTGCGTCTGGTTTACCACCTGCTTTACCTGGACGATACCTGAACTTGAAGCTAAAGCGTGATAGGAACTCCGACCAGTGGGCTTGTCGTTGGTTGAGGAGTTTGGTTGTGGTAAAGTATTCCAGATTCTTATGGTTGGAGAGGACTTCAATAATGCCTTTTGCTAGTGTGCGCCACGGGGCGAGTCGGTTCGAGTTCATGGCCTTGACAACTCGTTCGGTAATCGCCTCGCCTCGGTCGTCGCTAGTCGCAACTCGCCTCGGACCAACTCGCCGAGTATTCGGTGATCGACAGAATACTCGCCAAGTCTCTACACTAACCTCCTTTACACTCGGGCGTCTGCCAAGCCTAGTTGTTTCCCGCCCTTACTGGCAGTGCACACAAACAATAGGTAACGAGTGCTAACAATAACAGCGAAATAGATGACAGTATAAGCCATACGTGACATTACAAGCAATCGGTAATACTACAGGTAATCCGTGACAGTTGAAGTGACCATGACACTACAGGCAATCGGTGACAGTAGAAGCAACCGTGACAGTAGAGGCAATCGGCAATAGGAGAAGCCACCCTAACAGTATAGGCAATCGGTGACAGTAGACGCGATCCATGACAGTACGGACGTGACAGCACAGGTAATCGGTGACAGTAGAAGTAATCCCCGACAGTACAGGAGCGACCGTGATATTACAGGCTATCGGTGACAGAAGAAGCGACCGTGACAGGCAATCGATGACAGGAGAAGCGACCGTGACAGTAGAGGCAATCGGTGACAGTAGATACGATCCGTGACAGTACAGACAATCCGTGATAGTAGAAGCGACCGTGACAGTTCAGGCAATCGGTGACAGTAGAAGCGACCGTGACAGTACAGGCAATCAGTGATAGTAGACGCGACCGTGACAGTACAGGCAATCGGTGACAGTAGACGCGACTGTGACATTACAGGCAATCGGTGACAGGAGAAGCGACCGTGACAGTACAGGCAATCGGTGACAGTAGACGCGACCGTAACAGTACAGGCAATCGGTGACAGTAGACGCGACCGTGACAGTACAGGCAATCGGTTACAGTAGACGCGACCGTGACAGTACAGGCAATCGGTGACAGTAGACGCGACCGTGACATTACAGGCAATCGGTGACAGGAGAAGCAACCGTGACAGTACAGGCAATCGGTGACAGGAGAAGCGACTGTGACAGTACAGGCAATCAGTGACAGTAGACGCGATTCGTGATAGTACAGATAATCTGTGATAGTAGACGCGACTGTGACAGTTCAGGCAATCGGTGATAGTAGACGCGACTGTGACAGTTCAGGCAATCGGTGATAGTAGACGCGATCGGTAACAGTACAGATGTGATAGCACAGGTAATAGGTGACAGTAGAAGCAACCGTGACAGTACAGGCAATCGGTGATGGTAGAATGGATCCCCGACAGTACAGGCAATCCGTGACAGTAGAATCGATCCGTGACATTACAAGCAATTCGTAACACGAGAACTCTATGACAGTGTTAGCTTGACAGAGCGAAGAAATAATAAATATAAAACAGAAGGCTTGCCGAGTATTTTGTAGATCACCGAGTAGGGGCGAGTTGAGTTGAGGCAGCGAAAAGCCGACTCGGCGAGTTATCAACCGACGAAAACTCGTTCGCCGAGTTGGTTCTTGGCAAGTCGGTTCGAGTTGAACTCGCCCCGTGGCGCACACTATCTTTTGCTGATTCTAGGTGCGGTCGCCATTCCTCAAAAGTAAAGATAATAGCCATCAGTTCTTTATCATAGATCTCGTAGTTGCACTCAGCAGGGGAGTACTTCTTTGAGAAGTATGCAATGGGGTAGAGTATGCCTTGGTCATCATATTGGCAGAGGATGCTGGCAGATACATAGTCTGATGCATCAGTCTCCATGACACATTCTCGGTTAGGGTCGAAATGGGCCAAGATAGGTAATGAACAGAAGGCCTTTTTAAGCTGTTTGAATGCAGACTGTGCTCTGGATGACTATTGGAACTTCTAATTTTTCTTCGTCAACACTGTCATGGGGGTAACTATTCGGGAGTATCCTAGGATAAAGTATCAGTAAAAGTTTACAAAACCTAGGAATGCCTGCATATCCTTTACATTGCTTAGGGTTTCTTACTCCTTCACCACAGTAACCTTAGCTGGGTCCATTCGGATTCCTTCTGTGGTAATGATCAGTCCCAAGTATTTCACTTCCTGAATATGAAATTCACACTTCTCAGATTTCAAGTACAATGCTACTGATTCCAACTTCTCTAAGACCTAGCGGATATATACCTTGTGTTCGGCTAGGGAGTCAGTGTAGATAAGGATGTCTTCTAGGTAGGCAGTGAAGAATACATCAAGAAAATCATGGAGTATGTTATTTATAAAGTGTTGAAAGGAGGCGGGAGTATTAGTTAATCTGAACGGTATGACAGCATACTCAAAGTAGCCTTAACGAGTTCGAAAAGCTGTCTTCCACTGTTCACCTTTTACAATCCTTACGAGGTTGTAGACTCCACAGAGATCAAGTTTAGTGAACCACTTTGCTTTAGAGAGGCGTACTAGAATTTCCTGAATAAGGGGTAGGGGATAGCAATTTTTCACTGTGATCTTGTTCAATCCTCGATAATCTATACAAAGACAGAGAGAGATATCTACTTTTTTAACGAACAAGACTGGAGCACCAGCAAGAGATGAGCTATGCCGAATAAATGCTTTGGTTAGGTTTTCTTCAAAGTATTTCTTTAGGGCTTCCAGCTCATCTCTAGACATGCCATATAGGGGTCCGTAAGGGGGTGTTTTGCCCTCTACTAAAGGGATTATATAGTCGTATGGTTGATGGGGGGGTAGCTTCTCTGCTGCCTTTTCCAAGAATAGGTCTATGAAGTCGTGGTATTTGGTTGGTATTAGAGGCTTCCAGTCTTTTTTAAATCGCAGCTTATTGATTTTGAGGTTGACATTATAGATAGATATCGAGTAGGCTTTCAGCTTATGGCACTTTGTAAGGTATGCGAAGGCTTCCGCCCCAATGAAATTGATATTCAAAGGGGGCGGTCAAGGTTCCGTATCCAGTACAGGGGTTAGTGGGTCATCAGTTCCTAGTAGTCTGGCTTGTTCAATACGAATGGGGCTCTAGACAGGGAGGGGTGGTGCTAAAGATGTGATAGGTGTCATTGTAGTATTGCAATGTTTCTTGCAATACTGACTATCGAACTGTATTATATAGGAGCCAAAACGGATAGAGATATCATGTAGTACTAGCCAAGGGATCCCTAAGACAATAGGATATTGAAGTTTGGTGACGAATAAGGGAAGCATCTCAATATGGTTCTGAATGTTGGCAGAGAGGCAGGCGATGTCTGTGACATCTCCGGATGATATAGGTCGCCCATCGATGACATCTATAGTACGGGGGGTCTTTAAAGGGGATATGGGAATGGTATGAGTGCTGATAAAGTTTTTATCAATAAACGCAATTCTAGTGGCTCCACAGTCTATCAAAGTAGAAGTGGAGATCATTTTTCCATTAAATGAGATCATTATAAGTACAACAAGATAACGACCAGACAGAAGAGATTCCTCCAAAGCTACGGAGTTAACTGAAAATGCAGAAATAGAAAAAGACTCTTGAGTGGGTCCCTTACTTGCATCAGCGATTAAGCAAGGGACTCACCATTTTCTAATTCCACAGGGGCTTTGGCAATAGTATGGACAGTAAGGGGGCGAGGGTGACGGATTAGATAGTTCACCATGAAATGGTCTAGTTTCCCACAGATAATGCATGCCCCTTCTGCTTTGCGGTAATCCCATTCAGCCTGAGAGAGGCGAGGGCATCCAAAGGAGAGGTCCATGGAGGTGGCACCTCTAGGAAGAAGGAAGGGATGTGCTGTTTTATTCAAGGTGGGAGTGGTAGTGGCTATGGCTATAGCTAGCTGAAAGCACTGTACTGTGATGCCTGAGGTAGCCCTTGAGTTTGTGCGTAGTTGGGCCATCTTCTGCTCAATCTTACTTGCCTAATCGATGAGATCCTCTAAGGTATCAACCTCAGGGTAGTAAACTAGAGCTTGTTTAAGTTCATAGAAGAGGCCTTCTTGGAATTGGTCTAGCTTGGCTTTGTTATCCCATAGCATGTCCGCGGCCAGCCTGGAGAATTCGGCGATATACGTTGATAGGTCGGAGTTCCATTGTTTGAGTAAACGAAGGGCTCGAGTTGCAGTACCCACCGGGTCCGGGTCCCCGAAGGCACGATCGAGGATGGTAAATAGGGCAGTGATATCTGTCAAGTTGATACCAGTAGCAAGTACGTATGGCTGAACCTGGTCCATCACCCTTTCCTCTAGTAAGCCATACATATATGTGAGTTGGTACTGGACGCTGGGAAACTTGGCTGTGTCTCTATTGAGCTTGATATTAACAGAGTTCTTTCAGGGCTTTAGGTGAAGACAGTTATCATTAAACTTTAATAGAGCAGGGAGGTCTTGGGTTTTTGGTAGGATAGTGGTCGGGGCCCTTGAGGCCATGATGGCTAGAGCATGGTTTAAGGATTGCACCGTCAGGTACTCATTGTACAACTCCTCCCAGAGTAGGGCAATCTCATCGTTGGAGGCTTATAACTGGTTCTGCATGGTCTGTAATTCTTGTTGAGTAAGGGCGAGGTTACCTCTAAGCTCCCTGCTAATAGTATCCGTCATCAGGAATATGTCCACGATATCGTGGCGGTAAGTAGTCAATGCGGTGGTATCGGTAGGGATTGGAAGTGCTTGCTAGGCCTCGAATCTGGTTCTAAGAGGGGCTAAGGGACTAGGAGCTAGGGGACTGGGAGCCGGAGGACTAGGAGCCGGGGGACTGGGAGCTAGAAGACTGGCTGTGGGGGTTTGAGAGCTCATAGTCATGCGTACTGGTTAGTCAGATGTGACCCAACATAGTGTAACGGGGAAGGCACGGGAGAGTGACCAAGGGGTACGGTGGAGGCGTAGGAGGCTGTCAGAGTGGGGGTATCATGGAGGGGGCTGTCATGGAAGAGAAGATAGACTGTATAGGGATGACCTAGGTACAAAGAGAGAGAACAAGATATTGGGTGAAGAGAGAAGAAGAGAGAAGAGGAAAGAAGAGGGGAAGGTAAGCTATTTAACAATTGGGAGTCGTGCTAATATCACTATAACTCTAAGGACGAGAAATACAACCCGAGATAGCTACAACCCGCAATAACCACAATCCGCGCTACCCAGAACCCATAATAACCACAACTCGAAGGAAATACAAGATAAGATATTATACTTGAGGACAACAAGGAGAAGACAGAAGGCAATAAAAGAGACTAAACTTGAAACGGCTGCAACAATAGGGTAAGCCGACACTCGTAGTGGCTCCTATATGAGTGTTAGGTGGACAGAGTCATGGTCGTAACAGTAGTATAAGTGATAGAAGAACTTTTAGAAATGCTTATCAAAGTTATATCTAAATCCAAGGAACTAAAACCAGAAGCTCCTATGCCCATAGCATTTAAAGGAGATCCAAAGGACCTTGAGAGATTCATTCAGGGACTTAAGAATATATGGGCAATTGAAAAGAAAAAATATTAGGATGACTTAGTCAAGATCTGATATATTGCTAATCTCCTAGAATGACTAACTAGTACTAAGCATCAAGACCCAGTATAGTGGTATAAAGCCTACTACCCTAAAATCGATCTCACAGTAATATAAAGACTATTAAGTAGTCTTTGAATAGTACTGGATCCTAGTTAGGTGAAGTGGAAAATCTTTGTGGAGACTTTCTGAAGTTCTTTTAGGATAAAAGTGGGTAAGGAATAAGTAGTAACCAACTGGCTAAATCTTCAATATAGTAGCTTTATCGATGAGTACCTAGATACCCTTATAAATCTTATATAGAGAACTGAGTACTCAGAAGAGGTGACTAAGAACAAGCTAGTATAGGGACTGAATAAGGAAGTTAGATTAGTATAGGCTCAAATATCAAATAAATTCTGATGGCTTAGTGAACAAATTGTAATGATATGGGATATTGGCTATAATTTAGAGAATTTCCACTACTTCTAAGGTGAGTCCTAGAAAGAAAGGATAGGTGGAAAGAAAGAAAAGATAAAGAGTTGAAAGTATAGTGAGGAGACTAAAGGAAATAGGAAAAAGAAAAAGAGAGATTAGGATGGAGATTTTAAGGACTGGGAATCAGAATTGGCAGGTATCTCTAATGATGTCATTGAAGAGTGGAAGAAGTCTAACTCTTGTCTTAAGTGTGGTAAAGGAAACTACAAGTAGTTTGAGTTCTGGATAAAGGATCTAGTCATCTCCAAAGTTGCTAATATAAGTAAGAAATCTCAAACTAAAGGAGGAAAAGTAGATAAGAAAAATGACAAGGGAGATATCAAGATCTCAACAGTAAATAGGATAGTGGATGAATATAGAAGAAAGATTATTAAATTGGCAGAAGATAGTAATGGGGATTATTATTTGTTAAGATAATTAAAAAGGAGTTAATTAGGACTTAGAGGATTTCTTATTATACTTAAGTTCAATTAATATATTCATTTCTCTTTCCCGAGTAAGTGCTGTTGAAAATAGTTTAAGTAGCTAAAACATCTGAAATGTACAGCACAATTGCTAATTACTATAATAAAACTGATAAAAAACCCCATTAATTGTACTTGACCAAGTGGATACCTTATACTTTTCTAAGAAGGAAGTATCATAGTCAAGATGAAGTAAACTTGCCAATAAATACCTAAAGACTTTCCCATCCATAGAGAAAGGCTTCTAATTGAAGCTACTCTAACAATCCAAGAGTGGGAAATATTCTACAAACTATTATTAGATTATGGAGCAACAGGTCCCATACATTATGATTAGTTTGTTCTTGAGTCTGAGATCCTCATAAAGAAGTACCAGAAAACTATATAGGTTTAGAGTACTAGTCAGTAACTAATCCCAGGACCTAGTGTGTACTATATACAACTATTAGGTATTGTTAAAAGAAAATACTCTGAATATATAGTCTAGGAGGTTAGATAGATCAAAGAAGGAATTGATGGGTATTTACCTATCACATGGCTTATGAAACATAATTCCGATATAGATTGGGAAAAAGGTACGCTATAGTGGAGAAGTAACTACTATAATTATAATTGCTTATGTAAGGAATTCAAAGTCAAACTAGTTGACGAATTCTAATTATAGAAGGAGGTCAGACAAGACCTCTTCGCATAAGTAGCTAGCTTAATATGGTATATAAATAATAGGTAGGATATTAAGATATTCCTCCCTAACTAATATTATAAGTAGGCTCATCTTTTTAGTAAAGAATAAATAGCGAAGTTACTATAACACTCCAAGTTTGATCACATTATCAAACTAGTGGCTAGAGCAAAAGCCTCTTATAGATCACTATACCTATTCTCTGAGCAAGAACTAAGAGTGCTCAAGATATGACTAGATAATCAGGTAGCAGTAGGGAAAATTATAAAATCCCAATTATTAGCAGGAGCACTAATCCTCTTAATATAGAAGACCAATAGTACCTACTCTCTTTATATTGACTATCAAGCACTCAATAAAGTTACAGTGAAAAACTGATACCTCCTACTACTAATGATTGAGCTGAGATAGAAATTAAATAATACTAAGTTATTTACTAAGCTCAACCTAAAAAATAGCTACTACCTAGTATAGATATCAGAAAAGAGTGAGGAGATGACAGTATTCTATACTCGGTTTAGACTATACCATTAGTGAGTAATGCCTTTTAGATTATGCAATACCCCTGCTACTTTCTAGGCCATGATAGATTATTTACTATATGATCTATTAGATAATGGAGTTATTATATATTTAGATGATATCCTCATATATACCAAAGATAAGAAGGAATACAGTAGGCTCATTAAGGAGGTATTATCAAGGCTAGATAAGTCAGGTCTAGGAGTAAACATCTAGAAGAGTGAGTTCTATAAGAATTCAATTAAGTTCCTGAGATATGTAATCTAGCTAGAAGGAATTCGAATAACCGACAAAAAAGTCAAGGAAGTTAAGACCTAGTAAGTGCTATGAAAAGTTAAGCAGGTATAGGAATTCCTAGGATTTGCTAATTTCTACCACAGATTTATTGAAGAATTCTCCAAGATTACTTATCTCTTAACTAAACTTACCAAAAAGGATTGCTAGTAGAATTGGATGACAAAATACAGACAAGCTTTTGAGGAATTAAAGAGGTGATTTACAATTGCTTCAATCCTAGTCCACTTCCATTCAGAAGCCAAAACTATTATTGAGACAAATACTAGTAACTATACTATTGGAGCAATCATATTACAGAAGCAGTCTAATAGGAAAGTATATCCATATATATTACTATCTTGGAAGTTCTCTCTATCGGAGATAAATTATAATATTTATAACAAAGAAATGACAGTGATAGTATAGGCTTTTAAAGAGTATAAACTACTAATGAAGTCTTATTAGTAGTAAATAGTGATCTAGACGGACTACAAAAATTTAGAATATTTCACGAATACAAAGATATTGACAAGGTAACAAGTACGGTAGGTGGAATTCCTGGCTGAATTTGATTTTATTGTCAAGTATAGACCTAGTAAGCAGAATAGTAAGCCAGATGCTTTATCAAAGTACTAAGACCTGCATCCTCAAGAGAGGAGTAAAGATCTATAATTAGTACAACTCCTATTCTGACCTGGACAATTCCGAATTGTAGAGTCAAAAGTTGTTCAATAGTATAACACATTCAAAAAAGAGTTATTGAAAAAGAGACTAAAGGATACTAACTAAATAGCAATAAGGAGTGCAGTATTAGTAGGAGCTAAAGAAATTGATAAGAACTTCTCAGTCGAAGATAACCTTCTACTATGGAAAGGCAGATAGTATATCTCAGAAGATAAAGACCTTCGAGTTAAGATTTTATGAGATAACTATAATAACCAAATTGCAGGACATTTCGGAATTCCTAAAACTTTAGAATGACTTAAGTATAATTACTATTAGATTCAGCTCAAGAAGGATATTAGTGATTATGTCTAATTCTATAATATATATCAGTGGGATAAACCAAGTCGGCATAAGAAGTATGGGCTATTAGAACTACTAGAAGTACCATACCAATCTTAGACCTCGATCTCTATAAACTAGATCACTGAGCTTCTCAAGTCTAATAAAAATACGCAGATATGAGTAATCATAGATAAATTCTTAAAGGTAATATACTTAGTACTCCTCTTTATTAATACTATAGTGAAAGACCTCACTAAAGCATTCCTTATATATATTTGGTACTACTATGGCTTCCCTGATGATATGATCTCAGACCGAGATAGTAAGATTACTTTTCACTTCTGATAAGTACTGATAGATAGCTTGGGGATTATAAGTAAACTTTTGACTGCTTTTCACCTAGAAACAGACAGACAAATAGAATAGATGAATTAGATACTTAAAGAGTACTTCTGCCACTATTGTTCATAGAAGCAGGATAATTGGGAAGAGTTATTATCCCTAGTGGAATTCGCCATCAACTTGATATCCTTGAAAACTATAGGAATGTTACTATTTGAAGCGAACTATAGATTTCTACTGAGGCAGTCTTAGGAACCTTAGAGAAAGGTGACTTACGCAAACCCAGCTAGCCAGTTGTTGGAAAGAGTTTGGAAAGGAATATAGGAAAGGCTATAAGAGAGGGTTTTGAAGGCAAGAGTTAGGATAGCTAGATAGTATAATACTAATAGAGTTCAATAACTATAGTTTAAGATAGAAGATATAGTTATACTTAATAGTTAGAATATTACAATACAACAACCAAGCCAGAAACTGGATCATAAGAAAATCGGTTTCTTACGAATAACTTAATTAGTAGGAACATGAGCCTTCAAATTAGAGTTACTGTAACGAGGCGCGGGGGGGCACGGCGACCAAGGGGTACGGTGGGTGCAGGGACAGGGTACGAAGGGGCTGTCACGGATGGTGTCACGGGTGTCACGGACGAGGGGCAAGGGCAGAAGGGGCCGTTGAGCTGCAGAAGCGAGGTCTAGGGTGTGTACGTAGGTGTAGACGAAGAGACAGGGTCATGGGCCAAGTGTTGCACACTAGATACAAGACGTTGGATGAGGATCCAACAAGAGTGCGAGAAAGGAGACAGATATATACAAAGCGGGCTTGGGGAGCCAAGGCCGACGACAATCAGGAAATAGACTTTCCGAAGGTAATGAGATAACAGATGAGAATTAGCTAGGGAGAGAAGGTAATGAGATAACGAACGAGAATTAGCTTAGGGAGAGACGGTTGTGACAGTTACCAGCAAATTTCAAGATATACCCAGCATTCTATACTAGCCTCCTTGAACCCTACCACTAAAATACAGATCCTACTCAGAGAGTCGAACCCCTCTTAGTCAAGTTATTAGAAGAAAAAGAAAATTAGGTAGTTAGGGAAATAATTGAGAGCTGAAGGAATGGTCGGAAAAGAGGATGTCTAGTAGAATATTTGGTTTTATAGATGGGTTACCCTAATAAGGATACTATATGGGAACCCTATGAATATATAAAGGGAATAGCAGAAATGATTCTAAAGGAATTCTATAAGAAAAATCCCAAGATAGTATGGAATAGTAGGATTAGGATATAATGTGTATATAATAGAATCTTGTATATAAGTTCTTGAGGACAAGAAGCCTAAAAAGGGAGTAGTATTATAAGTGTTGACATATATCTAGAATACTCTTTAGAATAGGAAACTATGGGTTAGTAGAGTAGCTCCTCAAGTACTAATAGTGTACTATACTAAAGAGGGAAGTATTATCCAAGTTATCTAATAATAGGTAATGTAATAATATTACTTAGAGACTAGATAATATACTAGAGGTAGTAAAGGACCTCCTTAAATTAAAAGGCCATATATACTATCGAGTATGAAATAAGATAGCTAGGTCATAAGTGGTCAAGCTGAGTAGAGGTAACCAACTGCAATACAGTTAGTCAGTTGATGATTAAGGGAATCAACCTAGCACCCACACCTACAGAAAGTCTTCTAGAGGAGGCTCTAGTATTTCGAAGTGAGTATTTAACTATACTTGCTAGAGATGGAATTCTATCCTTATAGACATCATATAGAGTAATAGGAAGCAATTACTTAATATTATTTCATACTTGTGAATAATATCTATTTTACTTATTCTATAGCTATAACTAAGTACCCCTATTATAAGGCCTTCCTGTTTTCTATGAGCGTACTTTCCCTCAATAGTTTATTCATCTCCTCCATTGCTGCTTTAAGCTCTACTTTTCCTTTTATATCAATCTTTTTTATATGGCTTATGATTACTTCCACTATCTTAAAGACTTAGTATAATAAGAGATATTATTTCTTATTATTTTTTATCTCGTATTTTTTATATCTGTTATTACTCCATAACTACCGAATCTGGTAGTTAGTTACTCAGTAGAACTGGCCGGCTCATATATACCCTCGAGGATGTAGCACAGCTCTAGCATAGCCCCGTTCCTATGACTCATGTATTTCCTATGACTCATATTTCCTATGACTCATGTAATTCCTATAACTCATATTTTCTATGACTCATATAGCACTGCCCTGCGGCAAGTACCGTATTCTATGTATTCTGAACTATCAGATATATTATTGAACAAGTATAAAAAGAGTATGAATTCCCTTTGAAATTTCCTTCTCAGACTACTCAGACAGACAACAACCAACTACAGATCAGTTAGTTAGCAAACAATCTAAACAAAGATTACACTTGTTAATTAATGTTCCTAAGGGAACTCCCCACTTGACAACTACTACCCTTCTGAGACAATCCTTCAGAAGAACTGGTATACAAATATATCCGTTCTAGCGGATATAGATTGTATAAATGGTACCGAATGACTACTGTCTAGTATCATTCATTACATTTTTTTTAACATCTAAAGTTAATCTCTACTACTCAAAATCTCATATCTTAAGGCCTGATCAACCTTGACGATACTCTTTTACACTTTTAGTGTAATGTATCTCGAATAAAACAATAACGTCATAAATTCAGCTAGCTATAACAATAACCAACGAGACATCAGACTCTCAACTGCAGTATAAGGACAAGACTTAGAAGCAAGCTAAGCAGAGCTCTAACGGGCAGTGGTTGCCCATATAAAAGTATCTCACCCCTATTCCTGACACTTTTCCCAATATCCTCGACAAAGAAACTTACACTCCTGATAATCTAAAATACTACACTGAAAACGCATAATATGGTATATAAACGAAAAACCGGTACTATAGGTCCTAGGAATAATCGGCATAATAAGAAAACGATCATCATCCCATGGCTCACAAACTGTCTCCTTCATACTAGACAACATCTTAATGAAAATCTCAACACCCTCAATATCTACTTCAATATTATAATCAGAAAAGGAAATACTCTTGCCAGACAACTCAGAAGTAGGAGACGACTCAGGTCCGTAAAATGTATTCGGACTCTGCCAAGCCACCGTACCATTATCACTATCAACCGAACCAACATTATCCTCAGTCAAGTGGATATCTATCAAATCTTCTTTAACAACACTGCCAGAACAATAAGGTGCTAAAGCGGAAAAGTAGTTTGAAGATCGAATTTATCGATCAAATCCAATAGGTTGCGGAGCGATAATCGATATTGAAGCCAACCTAAATAAGAATTAGCATCAGACACAATGGCATCTGCAGCTGGAAAACGGATAAAAAGATCAAAACATTTGACTATGCTACCAATAGAAATTCAAGAGTTAGTCCAATGTATACTAAAGAAAGCCTGAATTATAGATCCTCAATATTTAGATATAAGAGATGCTGAAAGAGACAACTGAATAATTATAGAAAGTAGTTCCTTTACTCAAAATTTACAATATGAGGCTACTCTTGATCTCATCCTCTTACAAGTATCAAAGATGTTTTGGGATCATCATAGAGAGGAGATAATTGAAATCCTGAAATATGTACAGATTTTAGGAATAACACAAGAATATTATCCAGTAGACACCGCACTTCTAATAGAAGCAGCTGCAAAACATTTCCTATGGCTTAGTACATATCCATTCTTGGATTAAAAATTAGAAATAAATGCCTAGCTCAGGAAAGAACTAAAGAAACCGATACTCAGACTCTTAAAAGAAAGAAAATGGCTTATAAAAGAATGAGATGATATAATGGCTTTCATGTTATATGGTACTCACCTAAGTGAAACTAAAACCTCTTTGGAAGACTAGTTTAAACCCATACCAGGTATGCCTAGAACGTTTGCCCAAACTCCTACAAAGGACAAAGGCAAAGATAAAAAGTGTACTCAGAAGAATACTATATCAGTACAAGAAACATGAAGCTCTAGATCTCCTCCACCTCCCCTGGACGAAATACGAGAACCGAGTGATGATGAAGAAGAAGAAAATAATAATAGTAACAGTGGAGGAAACGAAAATACTGGTCAACAACAATAATAATTTGGAGCACAAGGCAGACCAGACGATAATGATCTAAGTGATAGCTCTGATTCAGATGATAGTATCTCATTAGTAGCTAGTATACCCAAACCCAAAAGGACTCAATGAGAAAAATTGGTAGAATATCAATAATGGGAATCTACCACTAGAATAATTTTGGCAAACAACCTCATTTTATCCAAGAAAATAAAAGGAATTAAAATTGATACACTAAAAAAACTCAATAGTACTGACAAAAAATGGCATAACTCACAATATTATGACTCTTGGGCTATGGCAGTTCAATGCTGGTTGAAGATAAAAGAAATTGATTTAAAGAAGACCAAGGCGTTAGAAATCCTAGGATTTTTACTTCAAAGAAGTGCGCTCACAACCTATAATCAATATCTAAGAGATAAAGGGAAGAAGGCAAAATTCTTCGGCTTTATAATAGTACTTAGAGATTTTTTGATACCGTCCACCAGCAAAGACATATTATGGAAGCAATGGGAAACTGCCACACCTTACAAGGATGGATGATACATGGGCATCAAACAATTCGCCAACTGGCTCACTGAAATGTAGATTAAATTGATTGATACTAAAAGTAAACAATCAATATCAGAAGAAGTCAAGAGAAGAAAGTTTCTCAATCACCTACCAGCATATATGTCTATAACATTAATTCCATTAATCAAAGACAAATGGACATATGACTAACTCGTGCATCAAGTAGAGTTATATGAAGTATTAAAGAAAGAAATTGCCCCACCACACACACTAACCGGACCCCGCTGACAAAACCGAAAATCCACTAATTAAGACCGAAATTAACGAAGAGACCATAATCGATAAGGATCAAACCATGGCAATGGCAACAAACCCTCCTATAAAAACAATCACGACAAACAAAAAGAATCTGATTGGAATACTATCATAAAAAAATTAGATAATAAGATAAGAATGCAACTGATAAGAGATAAGAAATATCTATGGTGTTGGAATCCCGGACATTCTTATAAGGATTGTAGGAAGCGACAGAATAAGGTACCCCTGTGAACTGTAGCACAAAACCTCGCCACAACCGCTGCATTGAAAGTCAATAAGGATAAAATCAAGGAACGACCCCTGTCAACATAACCAATTGACTATAACAAGGTTTATGTTAGAGCAAATGACCGACCTACTCTGGCATTGATAGATCTCCAAACCAAAGGAGGAGATTTGATAAACTTTGCATTTATACACTTATATCAAATACCAATAAAGAATATTGAGAAAATATCGTTAAGTACAGCCGTGAAAGGATCTAAGGCAACAATTGATAAGACGTGTATAATCAAATTAGATTGGATAGGATATGTAGAAGAACGTACCTTCTATATAACACACCTTAATAACTGAGACATGATTTATCAGGAAAAAAAAATTGGCGTCCGGACGCTACATATAAGCGTCCTGACGCGCATGCACGTCCAGGGCGTCAGGGTCGTCCTGATGTATAACAATAATAAACTTTATCTGGACGGAGCTTATTAACGCGACCTTCATCCTAACTAGTCTAGTTGGTACAACCTCGTTCGCATCGTATTATACTAATTAGATTACATCCTAACGTAGTTTTCTTGTATATACTTCGTCATGATCTAGTTTTGTTGCATAATCTCTATCCCGATATTGCTCGTCCTACAAATAGCATCCGACACAAGTTGATTCTTTAAACTCGCGGGCTTGGCATTCGGCCCCTTCCTTTTTAGCACTCCTATTGTCAATCACTTATACGTGCTAGCGACCTATTCTGCCACTACTCTCTCGCCTTATTCCCTAGGTATGCCACCCCCTCGCTATCTTCTATACTTGCTAATACTCATAGTAGGACTACGACTCCTAGTACCATTCAATTCAGCTCAGCTCGCCTGCTGTTTAGCTCGCCAGCTGTTCAGCCCGCCTGCTATTAAGCTCGTCTGCTGTTCAACTATTCAGCTCGCCTGCGGTCAAACCCCCTTCCTATTCAGCTGTTCAGTTCGCTGCCTGTCAAACCCCCTTCATATTCAGCTGTTCAGTTCGCTGCTTGTCAAACCCCCTTCCTATTCAGCTATTCAGTTCGCTGCCTGCCAAACTCCCTTCTTTATTCCGCTCGCCAGCTATTTAGCTCGCCTGCTGTCAAACTCTCTTCTTGTTAACCTGTTGAACTCGCCGGCCTAACAAACTCCCTTGCTATGCTGGTCTACGGCCCGCTTGCTGTTGATCTATTCAGTTCGCCTGCTGTCAAACTCCCTTGCTATTCTGCTGTTGAACTCGCCGGCTAACAAACTCCCTTCCTGTTCAGCTGTTGAGCTCGCCAACTTTTACACTCCCTTTCTGTTCATCTCTTCAGCTCGCCAACTGTCAAACTCCTTTGCTATGTAGCTCGTTCGCTCGCTCGCTATTCAGCTATTCGGCTCACCTGCTGTTCAGCTCGTCTGCTGTTCACCTATTCAGCTTGCCAACTGTCAAACTCCTTTGCTATGCAGCTGTTGCGCTCGCTCGCTATTCAGCTATTCGGCTCACCTGCTGTTCAGCTCGTCTGCTGTTCACCTATTCAGCTCCCTTGCTGTCAAACCCCCTTCCTGTTAACCTGTTGAACTCACCGGCTAACAAACTCCCTTGCTATGCTGCTCTTCAGCTCGCTTGCTCTTACCTATTCAGCTCCCTTGCTGTCAAACCCCCTTCCTGTTAAGCTGTTGAACACGCTGGCTAACAAACCCACTTGCTATGCAGCTCTTCAGCTCGCGTGCTGTTCAGGTATTCAGCTCGCCTGCTATTCAGCTCGCCTGCTATTCAGCTCGCCTGCTATTCACCGATTCAGCTCGCCTGCTGTTTATCTCGCCTGCTATTCAGCTCGCCTGCTGTTCAGCTCGCCTGCTGTTCAGCTCGCCTGCTGTTCAGCTCGCCTGCTGTTCAGCTCGCCTGCTGTTCAGCTCGCCTGCTGTTCAGCTCGCCTGCTGTTCACCTATTCAGCTCGCCTGCTGTCAACACCTGTTCCTGTTCTGCTGTTCAGTTCACTGCCTATCAAACTCTATTCCTGTTAAGCTGTTGCACTCCCGAGCTGGCAAACTCCCTTCCTATTCGGCTGTTCAGCTCGCTGCCTGTCAAACTCCCTCCTATTCAGCTGTTCAGCTCGCTGCCTGTCAAACTCTATTCCTGTTAAACTGTTGCACTCGCCGGCTGTCAAACTCCCTTCCTATTCGGCTGTTCAGCTCGCTGCCTGTCAAACTCCCTCCTATTCAGCTGTTCAGCTCGCTGCCTGTCAAACTCTATTTCTGTTAAACTGTTGCACTCGCCGGCTGTCAAACTCCCTTCTTATTCAGCTGTTTATCTCGCCTGCTGTTCACCTATTCAGCTCGCCTGCTGTTCACCTATTCAGCTCGCCCGCTGTCAAACTCCCTTCCTATTCACCTATTCAGCTCGCCAGCTGTCAAACTCCATTACTGTTCTACTATTTATCTCGCTAGCTATTCAGGTTTTGTACTTACGACTATCAAACTCCCTTGCTGTTCTGCTGTTTGCCCCGCTTGCTATTTAATTCCGCTGCTGTTCAGCTGTTCAACTGTTCTGTTATGTATTTCGATTACTATTTCGGTTCTATATTGAGAATGTAAGAATAGTATATACTTAATAATAATATCTATTGCATTTGTATGCAGGCGCTATTAATATCTGAAAGATGTATGTGAGACTAGATATAATATTATGGACGTTACGTTGTTAATCCATGGCGTCCGAAAGTTAATAGCATGTATCGCTTACTTCTCCAATGTGTAGAATATATGGAATACGTCCGAGTATACACATGCTATAGGTAATCCGTCCGTGAAGGTACAAGTTATACATAATACATTTTAATAGTATGGTTGCGTCCGGATGCAAGTTTGTTAACCCCCTGGCTTTGTGATCTTCAGTTTGTGTCCAGGGCGTCTAGGGCATCTGAGGCATCAGACGCCGATTAGATTTTTTGCTGATGTACCTAACCACTTCTGCTATGGTGCTGGTAGTCTAGAGGGTACCATTTTTAGGCGGTGTGCCACTAATATATCAACAACACCACTATAACAGATTTCAAATATTTTTAACATAAAATCGATAGTATTGGCTATGGAGAATAATAATTACATTATAAAAAAAAATAAAAGAAAAAAATGAGTGAGTAAGTAGTTCAAAAGAAAAGACCATTTTGTATATGAGAGCTAATAAATTACCCATGCTAAGAGAGGCCAAGAGAGACTAAAATTACCAAATAAGAAATATCTATATGGTGTGGGGGCCAGACTAGTCTCCATTCAGTATATGAGTTCTATGGTAGCTTTTATTTACATGGTCTTTGAACTCTGCAGTACCATATTGGCAACTATCATAATATACCTAAGCATCTTCTTCTATAACTAGTTTCTCCTTATCAATATCCGCACTCCCAGAACTTCCCTCAACTTGAAGCTCTGAGTCCTCCTCTTTACTATCGAAGTAAAGTTCTATATCACTATAATCATCAGGTATTCTTTATGCTTTACGAGCTTTGTAGGCTTTCATAGTAAAAGCGATACACACTTTCTCTTTTTACTAATCAGAAGCATTGTTCAGTATGGTTGGTAATCTATTCCATGTCATACAAAATAAATAAAAAAATAAAACCGTACTGTATAAGGCTCAAGACGAATTACTCATTTTGTTAAGAATGGTATTCTCTAGACTGCTGACACTATAGCCTCTCATACCACTCCAGATTTTTCCATATCTCCTCCCACCTCCACCCCTTACTATCCGCCATCTAGGGACAATTCAGTAGATGTACAGCATTCTGTACAACCCCCTCCTTACATAACCCACATATAGGGTCCATCGTCCTGCCCACCTTGTATAGCTACCAACACTACGGTCCTCGGTCTGTAACTATATATGTCAACCTCCATAGTACCAGCCGGTTCCACTTCATTTCCTTAGAAGGACGTCCTATAGGGAAGGCCTGTCGGATACCTGCTAGTGTAACGTTGTTAGGTCATAGTATCCTCCTGCCCACCCATGTCATCTCCTTCGCCTTCCTATCCACATTCTTATTTCCTTCAACCATTTCATGCCTTTTCACCCACATCATCACTCTGCCACCTTTCCCCATCTCCTCTACTAATAAATCCTCTATCTATGACCATAGTTGTTTAAAGTGTAGGTTCCGAAGCCGACCGATAGCTCCTTAGCTATCGAGTACTACTACCACCCTCCCCGCCTGCCATGCATGTACTACACCTAGCATCTCTGCATCTATCACAGTAGCAAGAGATCCTAGATAGACCCCTTCCTCCTATCTCTCTCCCACTTTCCCTCTAACTGCCACTGCTGCTGCTACCCCTTCCTGCCATAACCCGTCTGACTACGCTGTTACCTCCTCTATGTCTAGCTCTGTAATACCTACTTCCCTCCCGTAGTTCCACCCTTCTTAGACATCCAGCGAAGTACTGCATTTGGTTCTACCACCTCTTACAATATTCCTTCCACTATTACAAGTCTCACTTGAGGGGTAGTCTATGTAGAGGCGGAAAACCGAAGCTGATAGCTGCTGAGACTGAAGACATAGACTAATTACCTACAACAGGTCTAGCAATAGGCCCTCTAGCTCATACCTATGGGTTGAGTAGAGAGACTAGCCAGGATAAGGAAGTGTGTATACCATTCTAGCGATGGCTAAGAGGTTGTTTGAATATTGTACCTAGCTTGCACAGGATATCAGATTAACTTAACTATCTCTTGAATCTACCCAAGTTTCCGGTGTAGCTCATTATATGACCTTAAGGTTATGTACACGAGTACTGAATTTATAAAAAAAAAAAAAAAAAAAATAAAAAAAAAAAGACAGTGGAATAGTTAATATCCCTGTCACAGTATATCTCACAGTGACTTTCATAACCTTATTGTATATAAAGACATCCCATTCCACTCTGTAATGACTTTTAACAAGCAAGTCTTTAACCGTATCATACACTCCTACTATCTAGTGAACTCTGCTCTATATAGTATACTCATATCTGTATAGCCTACTGCACTGCCTATTGAACCATTCCGCTACCTATCAAGTATACCTGCGGGAGCCCTGATTAATTTTGTTTCTGATTGGACGACTATTCAGATCCCTTACACTGTCTTACCTTGAATTTTCCAGGTATAAATAGTACTCTGGATACTATTTTCTTTCTGTTAAGAATAAAGCAAATTTTCACTGCATTATTTACTATCTAGTGCACTCTTGTCTATACCACGTATTACTATCTGCTATAGTAGACATTTACTACACATCCACTCTGTACTCGTACTGCCTCTCAAATACTACTTCTACTGCCTAATAGATATCACTATAGCTTTTGTTAGATTATGAGCTAAGCTATACTTTACTTGAGTAGGTACTTTATAGGGATTAAGTACAGTAGAGTGAGCGGTAGATAGATATGTTCTATTCTTCGACATAATTTTAATCCAATTATTCTTACCAACTATCCAAGATTCCGAAGCAATATATCTCCAAGGAACTAAAGATGTACAAGACTAAGCCGAATAGACAATATATCAGAAAGAAATAAAGGGACTACTTAATTACCATGTATAATGTCAAACTTAACTGTTTTTTTATGAATAGCTTGACGCACCTCGTCCATTACCTACTTCAATGCCAATAGACACTAGAGCTAGATCTTGGAGATAGGAAAGGTCATCGGTGATATAATATGTAGCAGTAGTATCAAAAGTCCATACCTCTTATGATATAGATGTCAGACTAGATAGAGAGGGTCCTAGGTTAATAGATTGCTATGAAGGGAAAGAAGAGGTAGAGGATATTAGAGCAAAACCAGAAGAGACATCAGAGGTTTGGTCTATCTTAGCAGATCCTGAAGAGGTCGAGGTTTTTTTGTTTTCTAATGCCTTCTTAAGAACCAAGCATTTCGTATATTTGTGATTTCTTGAGCTTCTTGGAAAGCCTTAGAAGATAATTTTGATACTGGCGATAAGGCAGTAGGAAGTAAAGAAGAAAACTGCACTGGAAAGTGTGAAGGAGTGGAAGTAAAAGGGAGTAGAAAAGAGGAACTAACGCAGTTTAGTATGCGAGTATAGGTCAGTGTTCTGACCCATACAGCTTTGGAACCCATCTAATAATGGGCTGCTATAGCTATATGGCCCCCCCAGGTAGCAAGAGTACTAATGATCAGCCTATGCACCTGATGTAATGACTACAATAATCTTCTAGTATAATTATTGCATACAGAACTATCTATGTGAGCGAAAACCTAAGCGAAACAACCTAGCAAAACAACGTAGCAAAATAACTAAGCAAAACAAGTAGAAGTATAAAAATAAAATATACAAATAAATAAATAAAATGTAAATAATATAATAGAAATCAAGTCCCCCTCTGTAATACTATACTATCTATTAAATCCAAATCGGTCAACTGTATAATATAAGCCAATTCAACAGTAGAATTTAGCTATATCATGTTGAAACTGACGGTAGGCATGATGCAGTGGTAAGTTCTTTACTTACGGTTATGGTTACTTATTGAGGGCCCAAGTTCGAATCCCAGTGGAAATAAGAAGTTAATTGCCTTAATATTATTGGAAAGGATGAGGGAGCAGGGTTGTCGGGTATCTATTCCTTAATGCTCCAGTTTACTATATCTCTACTAAACTACAAATCTACAATGAGGGCGACCTAAGAAGTAGTATGATAGCGCTCGAAGTATAGTGGACTGGGGCAATTCGTTTTGCCTTTTAAAATAAAAGTTATTTTTTGATTTTTTCTATACCTACTGAGCTATCCTAGAGTAGCAGATGGTAAAGGACAAGAATGGAAGTAGATATGGGAGGACCTGGAGTAGTACGAGGAGCTGGCAGAGGCAGTCAGGGGGTAATTGAGGTAGTGATAGTGAGGTTGTGGTAGCTAGATTTTGGGGGATATCTGGTCATGTACATAAATATGGGGGTAGTCAGGGGGTGATTAAGGCGGTGATAGCAATATTGTAGTAGCTAGATTTTAGAGAGTATCTGGTCATGTACATAGATATAAGGTAGTCAGTAGGTGATTGGAGTGGTGATAGCAAGGTTGTAGTAGCTAGATTTTAGGGGGTATCTGGTCATATACATAGATACGGGGCAGAGAGCAACTCAGTGTTGAATAATCCCCGCCAGGCTTAACTTAGGGATGTACTGCCTTACCATAAGCGAGATGCTTCAATACAAGTACTGATTTACTAAAAAAAAAAAAATGATAGCTATTAATTTAGGAATGAGCTTATATAAATTGCTCGGAATCAGCTGAATTGCTTAGAAGTAGCTTATATGAGCTATTAGAATAGTTTATATAAATTACTTAGAAGCAGCCTATATAAGCCATTAAAATAGGCTTATATGAATTGCTTGGAAATAGCTTATGTGAGCTATTGGGAATGAGCTTACAATAATTGCTCGGAATTAGCTGAATTACTTAGAAGCAGCTTATATGAGCTATTAAGAATAAGCTTATAGAATTGCTCTAAATAAACTATTAAAATAGCCTTATATAAATTCCTCAAAAGTAGCCTATATAAGCTATTGAAACAGGCTTATATAAGTAGGCTTATATAAGCTATTAGGAATGAGCTTATATAAATTGCTCGAAATTAGCTGAATTGCTTAGAATCAGCTGAATGCTCTAGAGAGCTATTAGAATAGCCTTATATGAATTGCTTGGAAGCAGCTTATATGAGCTATAGAACAGGCTTATATGAATTGCTTGGAAGCTTGGAAACTTGATTGATAAATGGATATCTATACCTTTTAGCAATTATAGCAATTAGTGAACAGGGTAGGTATACCAATTGGCATCATAATAATTAGTAAATAGAGCAGGTTTACTATTCGACAATTATAGCAATTATAAATAAGGCAGGCATACTGTTCAGCATTATAGTAATTGGTAAATAGGGTATGCATACTATTCGGCAATCATAGCAATTGGTGAATAGGGCAGGAATAACCATTCACAATCATGGTAATTAGTAAATAGGGCAGGCATACCATTCAGCAATTATGGCAATTGGTGAATAGGGCAGGCATACCATTCAACAATTATGGTAATTAGTGATTAGAGTAGGTATATTATTCAGTAATTAGTCTATATATAGTTAACATAATATCTAATTAAGGAAATTACTATAACTAGATATTGAAACACTATCTTAATAGAAAATATATAAGAAGAAGTAATATCTCTAGCATAGTATATATAATGATACATGTTACCTACTAAGTACTATTACTCTTTTGACCTATATACTATATAATTACAATGTCGATAGGCTCTATAATTCCAGATTTAATATATAGTAGCTTTACTACCTGGCTATAATTAATAGATAATCGAAATCGAGCACGATTTGATAAGGAGAAATATCTTGAATACAAATACTTCTTAACTTTCCTAGATTCAAAAGTACCTTCAGATCTGAAAAATAATAAAAAAGCTAAATAAAAAGGTGGTCAAATCAAAAGTGTGATACACTATCATTCTATAAGGTAGTAAATAGTCGCATTTATCGGAAAGCAACTGGAAACTATCCATAGCGGTTTGTTAATCTTAATACTTATTATATTAAGAGAATCTAAAGCTATTTTTAAATAGAGAAGTTATTCTCTTAGAGACAGTATGTGAAGCAATTATTGATTTACATCAACGATATCAGCATGCTGGTTATGCCAAAACATTCATCTTATTAAGTAGTATTATTATGGCATTTCTCAAAAAGAAGTTTATTAGCTATTAAAGCATTATTTAATATGCTTACAAAATCAACTATCACAAACTCGAGCATTACTAGAACCTATCAATTCTAACTATACTCTAGAAAGAGTACAGGTAGATTTAGTTGATATTCAAGTAACTCCACATGGTAATAATTATTAGATTCTATATATTAAGGATTATTAATAAATACTCATTTTTATATGTACTTCTAGATAAAACAGCTTCTGGAGTTACTAAATGTATTACTTATTTGATAGAAATTATAGAAGTACTAAAGATTATTCAATGTAATTATAGAAAAGAATTCAAAGGTACACTTTTGATTCTACTACAGCAGTATAGCATCAAAATTATCAATGAATGACCTCGGTATCCTCAAACTCAAAGCTTAGTTGAACAAGCAAATGGTATTATAAAAACAAAATTGCGCTATTGGTTAGAAGACCATATAAATTAAGGTTGGAGTGATGCCTCACTAGATGTTACATTAGGTATAAATTAATCAACTCTCATTTTATATTTTAAGAAGAAAAATATCTTACTATATATAATATTAGGAATAAACTGATAAAGTCATACATCCTTAGGAGACAAAATACCATATAAGATATTTTTTGATCACAAACCATAATAGGAAGATAGAGTACCAAGTCATCCAGAATTATATATTGATTAAGTTGCTCTAGAGGCTCAAACACTAGTTAAAAATAATAATTTTTTTATTTATAATTTTTCTGAAATTAATATCTTTGATAAAACTCCTATTATAGTAAAGATTTTATAAAGGTTTATTATAAATATTTAACTAATACATAATATATAGACATCTAGTACAGAAGTTCAACCAAAACCAACTATTCCAATTGATCCAAGTCTTTTAGAGACTTCCTTTTCAACCATATATTAACAGAAATAAAAGCCTCTGTTGGTAGTTCAATTTAGTATTTATGTATGCAATGGCAAATTGATATAATAAGTACTTCCAAATTAAGTCATTTGAGGTTAATGCAATTGTATCCTTACATATTCCTCGACAAGATCAAGGTATACTGGATTATCCAAGACTATATACTCGCATTCTTGCTTAACCGCATTTAGGCCACTATCAACTACAAACTCAATATGTATAGGATATTAGATCGCTTATATCTAATAGCAGTCATTAGTATAGAAATCCTCCAACCGATAGCAAACGCTCTAGGGACAAGAAAGAATGGTACACAAAACTCTCTCACTTCAAGAAGGATGGCTGGTTACTCACTTTCATTGACAGGACCAAAGGGAAAAACAGGGAGGTTATAGTAGTGGCAGTGACTTACGAGTCGAAACATGGATCTTTTTTGGGAACCCTGACAATGGTAGCAGAGAGGGGAAGAGAAGGGAATCTAGCTTGCCTTCTGTTCATCAGAGGCTGACAGACTCTTTATCTTAATGGATTCTACGGCAAGCCAGCATGCACTGTCAAACTTGAGCAGGGGCATGCTACCTAGGTCCGGCATTAAGAAGGAGCTCAAGGACCTTCTCTATAAATGGACATACTAGGAGACAGCTATTGGTTGGGTCAGGAGCCATATTGGAATAGGCAGAAGGATATGCGTTCCGAATCCAGATTTGGTACCAATAGGTGCTGGTGGCACAGACATGCTCTGTTGGCTTACACTTGGCTACACACTAACCGAGGCCCCCAGAACTACTGGCTCTATTTCGTCTATAAGGTTGACTCCATGCCTACCCCAAGTGCGACCACTTCTTGGAGGGTAGCTACCATATTACCTTCGACTGCCTCAAGCACTACCAGTAATGCTAGGAGCTCATTGGGAATGCCAGGATATAGGAGAACTTAGACACACTAATATAGAGAAAGGAAGAGGAAGAAGAGGAGGAGTGGGATGTAGTGGAAGTATACTTCGCCTACCTCTACCGCCCCCTTGCTGGACGATAAGATATATGATATTTGCTATACTACTTGGCTTTACTCGCTCGTGTCATTTTTGTTTTAATTTTATACGTAGCTTATACAGAATATCAGATTAACTTGACCATCCCTTGAATCTACTCAGGCTTCCAGGTGACTCATTATACAACCTTTAAGATTGTATATATGAGTACTGAGTTAATATAAAAAAAAATATCTAATAGCAGAACTCAATTCAGTTCTACTATTAGTTGGTAAAGCTCTTTAACTTCTAAGTTAATATCTATACTTTACTAATATTAATTTAGTTATAATATTAGATCTTGGTAATAACAATATAGCTATAAGCTTACATCTGGCAGTAGCTTTAGCTTTTCAAGTGATAGAGTTGCTTTTATATTGTTCTTGTAAGTAAAAAACATCTTACAAAACAAAATAATATAAATACTTCAAATCTAGCTATAAATATACTAACTATTACTCTTAATCTAGCTCTTCTCGAAAACCACAATACTAGAATTCTAATTCCAAGAATTCAAATACCAATTCCCTCTAGTTCAATAATATCAATTACAAATTTATCTAATTCAGATTCCTCTACTACATAAGGATACAAAAGGTAAGCCTTGCTAATAACACCATGCAGAACGAGCCCACTTGGTCGATCTCAATAACTAGAAGGTTTCTGTCGTCGAAGTAAATAGCGATTTATAAAGTGGAACGAGCAGAGTATGAATATTTATATTTTGGGCTCAATTGAAAGAAGCTACACAATCCCCCAGAGGGTCGGGTTTTGCTACGACATAGAGCGATTTTTCCAATATTGCAACCGTATTTACCAGTGATTAGTGGTATATGTAGTGGTGGTCAATCGTTATTTTCATTAAGCTAATTTCAATTACGAAGCGTCTTGGCAAGTTAAAACTAGTACTAATTGAAAATTTTGATTGACCGACCTAAATTAAATGTTCAGTTAAGTATGCTTAGTAATATCGATATGCCATAACTTACTCGGCAGAGTGTATTGCTGAAGTACATGTGGGAGCTCATAGAGCTGCTCATAGAGATGCTTAAGGTAATGCCTTGGGATAACATGATATTAGAGCTATTTCATAGTGATATCTTTATTGTCTCCAAAAACCTACTTTTTTGCATCTTTATACTATACCAATTGTTTCCCGCGTAGACTCTGTTGGTTTTCTTCCATCCAACAAACCAGTTGCTTTACATCTTCTTTTACCTAGTTTCGAATTCAAGTGGGTATTAGTATTTAAGATACCATTGTGTCTGATGGTGATATTCTAATATTCATTAACTAGGGATGATATTATTATGATGTGTCGATATTTTTTGTGGATGATGTTATATTAACTAAGCTAATGTAATATTAATTATCTCGTTATAGGACTCCAGAGTCCTATAACCCATTACTATTTAGTGGGGAAGCAACAGAAATGAACTCCTGTATATTTGGCACTCTCCCACATACCTTATGATTACTTCTCTGCCAATTTTATAGAACTTGGGGTCATACCCGACTATATCGAACTTGCTCTACATCATACACATAGTAAATAAGTGAATAGAAAAGCCTATGGACTGGTATATTAGTCAGAGCAATAAAGTACTCAGTTTTATAGAAGTAAGATATTAGTTGTTAGGCCTTGCTTTTAATTAGCTAGAAAACTCTCTCCCATAAGGAGATTCAGCTCTAGCTATGACCAACAAAAGGTGCAAGTTTACTTCAGATTACAAACAATCCGAGTCTACCACTAAGACTTGTAGCTATTATCAAAAGCACGGAGGTAACTCCTCTAGCCATACCTGGTAGGTATATCGAAAGCTCAAGCAACATCAAAAGTAAAAGCAGAAGAAAGATAAGAAGAACTCTCAGTCCACAACCTCTAACAAGCAGCACCCTTCTAATCAAAGCTATGTTGCTGCCGCTTTTGTTTCTACTGATCTACCTAAAGAAATAGATATAGATCAGTCTAATGTTAGTACTTCTTATACCTAGAAATTTAACACATGCATAACCACTCACATGACATGTGATATAGGACAGTTTGAGTATATTAAGCCAAATAATGGAGTTGTAAAAGTAGGAAGGAATAACATTATTTCCGTGGAAGGAATCAGTTCTATTTTATTGAACTATATTCTTCCTAACAACCTCCATAAAGTTATTCGTCTTACCTCTATTTTATATGTTCCTTCTTTAGGTTACTCATTAGGGTCGTGGAATGTGTTAAAATCTAAGGGATATTTAATGGAAATATCTGACAATAGGATTATTATGTTTTCTGAGCTTTCTAAACATCCTATATTTATGGCTAAATTTAAGAGTAATCTTCTGTTTGTTGCTAAACGAACTGATCTCTCCCTTTATTCGTTGACCTTCATTGAACCAAATCCTAACAAGAGCTTTGTCGAACCAGCTCCTACCATACTACATAGGCTACTGGATCATCATGGGTAACTGGATCAAATAGCAATTTAATGGTTTGAGTGCAATCTCCAACTAAATAGACTCAAATTTTGGGAATATTTATATATATATAGTAGTTTCTTGAATAAATCATATAAGGGTACTATATATTACTACTCAAAATATAGGAAAAGTATGTAATTGTACAGAATAGGGTTGGCAGTAGGATCTGTTAATAGAAAGGGGATATGAGAGGGGGAATTAGCAGGAATTATTACTTCCACTTTATAGTTGAGGTCTATATAAACTAGGGATGACTAATCTCTATAAAACCTTTCTTATCCCTCTGGGTCAGTTGAGGAGGGATGCTAATAAGAAATTTCTTAGAATATCTCAACCAAATCAGGTCGAGGTCAAGTTCCCAATAGCTCACAAGAATCTATATAGAAAGCAGAATGTTTTAGGTAATGGAAGCTACTAGTTAACCTTTTTTTAGTTGACATATTCCAAGATTTGTCATTTCTATCTAATAAGGCTACTATATCAAGCCACCTCAATTTAGAGTAAATCAGGCTTATAATAAGTTCAAGGGATTGCCCTCCTTGTAGTAATTCTTTGGAGCCATCGAACACTTGACACTACCTTCTTTTGGTACACTTAGCTCAACTCTTGCCTCAATCCAGAGTGGGCTCCTACCGAACAACCTGAGTCAGGTCTGGTCAGATAACATGACTAGAATTTCTAGATTACCTCCCTACCTATATACATCATTTGGACCTATCAGGCTCTTGATATTGGCCTGATTTAGTTGAAATACTCTAAGAAACTGCTTACTGGCATCTCTCCTTAACTGACCCAGGGGGATGAAAAAAGTTTTATAGAGATTAGTCATCCCTAGTTTGTGTAGACCTCAACTAAAAGTGGAAGCAATAATTCCTGCTAATCAAACCCTCCGTATCTCCTTTCTATTAACAGATCCTACTGCCAACCCTATTCTGTGTAATCACATATTTTTCCTATATATTTTGAGTAGTAATATATATACGCCCTTATGTGATTTATCCAAGAAACTATTATAGCTAGGTAGTAAGAAAAACTGAATGGCCTTATGCAAGCCATATGTATGTCTTACATTTAGCACGCATATTTTAGGCTTAGCTGCGCACAGATACAGTATGCAGTATTGAGATCCAGTGTGAAATACATACATAGAACAAAAAATGCTATGGATCTAGTACTTTGTATACCAACCCTCTGCCTTAATACTAGCCACTATAGGGTGAGGTATTGAGCTGTAGAGACTCTCCAATATCTTATGGGTCTCATGCTCAATATAGCACTTGATGAATCCATGTATGATGCCTTTTGATCGACCTATATAGTCTATAATTTGTTGGTAACTCCATCCTTATTCATAGGCAAAAACAATCTTTTATTTCTCAAAGCCAGAGAGCTATTTTTGCT
>WHUY01000133.1:0-75304 GCA_015179035.1 Tirmania nivea | reverse complement strand
TAATTATTTTAGTGTTTTATTTCTGGCTTGGCATCTTATGTAAGCACAACTATCGGATTATAAGGAGAGACTAAGAAATGGGAATAGACAGATATGTATAATACAATGTTTGAAAAACTGAAAGAACTTGTAAATTCTCTTCATATTTAAAACTCTAAAATAATATATCTATCGAACTCAAATATTTAATTTGTGATGCTAGTAATATAAGTCTAGGATCTTGGATTGGTCAAGGCCCCCTCACTCACATTAGACCATCGTGCTTTCACTCCAAAAAATTTAATCCAGCTCAATTAAATTATCCAACCTTCCCAAAGGAATTATTAGCAATTATTGACTCATTAAAATTTTTTGAAGTGTAACTCAGAGGTCACAAATTTACTATCCTTACAGATTATAAACCATTAGTCACCTTTTACATTCAGAAACCTATAAGGCAGAAACTCAGATGTTGGTAGGACCTCCTTATAGAATTTGACTGTGAAATTCAGTATACAGCAGGAAAAGAAAACTTGATAGCAGATATTTTATCAAGAAAGCATAAATACCCCGACGTTCCCACTACTGAGGATGATTATATTCCTACCAGTATCGACCCTCCTCCTCATCTTTATACTAATACCTTAACTTCTTCTCTATACCCATAAGCTTCATTATCTACAATAGTTTCTCATAGAGCTATCAACTTCTAGCATGTCAATTGCGACTATAACAAATGCAATGGAAGAGCCGTAGAGCTCGGACACCACGTTTCTGGCACTTACTATGAAGCCGAAGGCGAAGTAGAAGATGACTATAGGTACGAAGTACTCAGCTATAAGTCAGAAGCCTCTGATGAGCAATCCTTTACCTCTATTGACACTGAACTATTCAATAGGTACTAGCCTAACAATACTAAAGAATTCAAAGAAGAACCCCTTCTACAAGCACCAACCAAGGACAAAGAAAAGGAGCCCTTGACTCCTCCATCAACCCCAACTCCCATTAATATTACTCTTATTCACACCAACTATTAACAATATAAGCATATGCATTGGTCTGCATGCCAAGATTTTTACTATTCCGTATATGGTAACTCTCATATAATGCATAATCGCGCATTTGCAGTTGAGATCTGCGCCATCTGCAATACTCTGGGACATGGTAGCCTTAACTGTACCCTTATGGATTCAGTTCTTCAGAAGGAGAAGGAATTCCTTAAGAACCATTTAGACAACCTCAATACAGTCCAAGATTCTTACAAGAAAATAGCCAAATTGGTTTCTGCTCCTTCTTCTACTAACTTTCATGAAGAAGCACTTAACAACTACATGAGAGAAATCTGCCGAAATATACCAATCACACCTCAATAACCATAAAACCCCGCACCAATCCCTTCTAGAAGTAATAACAATAATATCTTCCAGACCGCCGCAGTTACTACTCATTCTCAAAAGTGAGTAGTAGTCGATGACACTCCTATTATCATTCCTGCCGAATCATTCTGATCCTCTAGGTGACGTTGCGATTTCTGCAAATAATCAGGACACAATACCGGCACCTGTGAAAAGAAAAAACTAACAATTGTTGATTTTAACCAACGAATTGAACCGACCCTCAACAGGCTTATTGACAATAAGCATATTACTAACAGTTGGGAAGACAACAAAGATTTCTTTATCACTTAATGGTTGGATCTCGGAGATGGAATGAAAGAAGCATAGTAAGCGTATATGAAGGTATACCCTATCTAGAAGGATTACTATAATATCTCCGAATAGTACAAGGATTATAGGATTAGAGATGGATTCTTGTATATGAGAAATATACACAGACAATGGAGATTGGTCTTACCCAGCACTTTCAACGTTGAAGGTAAGAACTATCTTGAGTGAGTAATTAATGAAGCATATGAAGCAATAGCTCATAGTAGAATTGCGAAGACTATAAAATATCTTACTGACCGATACCAATACCAGTCCTTCTCTGAGTAAATCAAGGAGTACATTAGAAGTTGCGATACTTGTCAATAAATAAAGTATTCCAACAAACAACCTCTCAGAATTATCACTCCTTTACATATACCAGAAAGACCGTGGTCAGATATTTCGATAGATTTCCTTAAGTTAGCTCCTGTCTTTATCAAATGTTCTCTCTTGTATCTGAATATTCCTGCTGATAAAGAACATATTATTTATATTTTATGCCTTTGGATGATTATCGATAGACAATCAGGATTTAAGTTTCTTATCCCTATTCTTGACAATTTCACAGTGGAATAATATACTGCTTCTTTTGATATTCATATAGTCCCGATTATGGAATATCCTTTATATATTGTTTTTGATTGTGATACACTCTTTATATCATTATATTTCTAGGACTGGGCTAAGAAGAATAGAATCAAATTAGAACTATCTACTATGTACCACCCTTATACAAACAGATAATCTGAGATCATGAATAAGGAAATCTTACAAGTAGTAAGAGCGTGTAAAGTTGAAGGATCTGATTGGCTACAAAAATTACTTGAGATTCAGTTGAAGCTGAACTCTAGATATAATAGTATTAAAAAAAGTAGTCCTTTCATTACTATACTAGGAATTAGTGTACACCAAGGAGCCTCTCTACTACTTTGTCCTATCAATGCATTTGGACTAGCAAATAAACGTCATAATAATACTTCACAAACACTTTATAATGCCAAGAAGACACAAGCGACACAAGCGAACAAATATCATAACACAGTTAAGTTCTCAATTGGATAACAGATCATATTATCCTCAGAAAACATAAATATACCAAATATTTCACCCAAGTTAAAACCTCGATGGTTAGGCCCTTTTTCGATCACATCTCCTAATTATGCTTGAAATAATTATAGTCTGGACTTATCCCCTCAACCTGACCTCAATCTTATATATGATACCTTTCATATTTCAAAACTCAAACTATATTATCAAAACAATCATACTCAGTTCCCTAACAGACAATCTCTGGAATTGGGACCAATTAATAATAACCAATATGAAGTTGAAAAGGTATTAGAATTCAGAATGGCACCACAATCTAGTGAATATCAATATAAGATCAGATAGTTAGGATATACTCTAGAATATGATTCCTGAGTAAATGCCAAAGATATTATTACTGAAATCCTTTAGGATTTTTAGGTCAGAGGAAGTCTAGAAGACACCTTCAAGAGATGACATATCAAAAGAGGAAAACAAGGACCTTGGATAAGAGATGAAACTCAAGCTCTTATTCAATAAGAATGAGATCGTGTTATAAATGAATCCCCTAATGACAAATACATCAACACCAACGTACTTCAACTATCCCTTAAGATAGGATGCATAGAAGCTAGGATTACAGAGCAGAATTACTGATATAGTAAAATCCGTTCAAAGTGAGGAAGTATAATAAAAAATATTACTTCTTATTATTTTATTATTTATCTCGTATTTTCTATATTTATTATTATTCCATAGCTACCAAATCTAGTAGTTAGTTATTCAGTAGAACATACCATCTCGTATATATACTCAAGGATATAGTACAGCCTTGGCATAGCCCCTTTTCCTATAACTTATATATTTCCTATGACTCATATATTTTCTATGACTCATATATTTTCTATGATTTATATATTTCCTATGACTTATATATTTCCTATGACTCATATAGCACTGCCCCATAGTAAGTGCCGTATTCTATGTATTCTAAACTATTAGATACATTGTTGAATAAGTATAAAAGGAGCATAAATTCCCCTCTAAAATCTCCTTCTCAGACTACACAGACAGACAACAACTGACTACAGATCAGTTAGTTAGCAAATAATCTAAGTGGAGATTACATCTATTAATTAATGTTCCTAATAGAACTCCCTACGTCACAACTACCCTTCTGAGGCAATCCTTCAGCAGAACCAGTATACACATACATCCATTCTAGTAGATATAGATTATATAAATGATACTGAATGACTACTGTCTAGTATTATTCATTACAATACTCTAGGCCAAGGCCAAAGATATGGTCAAAATATAAAGTTCTTCGAATTTAATATTTCAAAGTTGTATCTAGGCCTATTTATTACTCTAATTCTATTTCCGTAATTTATTTTATGATCAGAGTAATACTCATAGAGTTATATAATCTTTTATTAAGGTTAACTAAATCTATTGAGAAGTTTATTTATTACTGATAATAACTTCGTGAATAATATAGGTATTGGGATAAATTAAGATTCTATAATCTTTTATGTATTGATACCTCTCTAATAATAATCTATTTGTAACCTATAATTCTTTATATATAAAGTTATAAGCAATTGAAAATTATTTTTTTATAGATACTAGATACTATTAAGAAAATACTGCTAGAAGCTCAAATAGATGACTCTATAATACTATCGAGTAATAATTTGATAGTATCAGGGATTAGTACCATATTAGAGGTTAAAATTAGTTATTTCATCTAAGTATATGAAATATACAGGTATAGAAATCTTCTCTACATTCGGGCTACTAACTTATAATAATGAGTATAGATTATGACTGCATTAACAAAAGTGTGGATAGCATAATATTTAGAAAGAAATTGTGAAAAAGTGATAGGTAGGTTTGTATTCCTCAAAATATTTATTAAAGAATATCTACTATTACTGGGAATTATAAATAGTAAGAGTAGTTCTCAATTAACTCGAATTTTACTATCAAGAGTATTTGAAAGTAAGAGCACCTCAAGTATACAAAGCTTATAAAGTTCTAAGTTTAGTTTACTTTATTTTCAACTAATGAAAGATTTATTTTGTATTTCGAAATAAGATCTATTAGAAAGAACTAAGGTAGATTGAATTTTACTACTATAGGATTTTATTCTGTATTATGGAATAAGTATCATTACAGTAGTATAAGTACGGCCGTCCTATTTTCTAGTCATAAGAGTGCTATAAGGGTTAATAAGGCCTCCATAACAACTAGCTGAATTAATAATGTCATTATTATATTTAAAATACATTGTACTAAGAAGTGTAAAAGAGTATCACTAAGGTTAATTAGGCCTTAGGATAAGGCTAAGAGTAATAAAGATTAAGTTTTGATGTTAAAAAAAATATAATACATAATACTAGATAGTAGTCATTCAGTACCGTTTATATAATCTATATCTGCTTAGGATGAATATTTGTATATATTAGTTCTACTAAGAGATTGCCTCAAAAGAGCAGTTATCATTAAGTGAAGAGTTCTATTAGGAATATTAATTAATAGATGTAATCTCTATTTTTTGATTGTTTGCTAACTAACTGATCTGTAGTAAGTTATTGTCTATCTGAAGTAGTCTAAGAAGAAGATTCCAGAGAGAATCCATAGTCTGTTTATACTTGTTCAATAATATAACTAATAGTTAGAATATATAGTATATAGCACTTACTATAGGGCAATACTACATAGGTTATAGGAAATATAAGTTATAAGAAATATATGAGTCATAGGACATATCAGTCATAGTAAACGTATGAGTCATAGGAAATATATAAGTCATATAGTATGGGGCTATGCCGGGGCTATACAAGTAATAGTAAATATAGAAAATATAAGATAAATAAAATAATAAGAAATAATATCTCTTATTACAGTAGACTAGCTAGAAGTAGTATAGATAGGCAGTAGTAGAGGTAAGCAAAAGTAGACATAGGTAGGCTAGCTAGTAGAGGTACACTAGCTGATAAAGTTAAACTAGCTAATAGTAAGGTAGATAGGTAATAATAAAGATAGGTGAAGGTAAATATAAGTAAGTTAGCTAGCAGAGGTAGATTAGCTAGTAGAGATAAATTAGTTAGTAGATGTAGGCTAGTTAATAGTAGTATAAATAGATAGTAGTAAAAGTAGATAGAGGTAAGTATAAGTAAACTGGCTAGTAAAGATAGACTAGCTAGTAATAATATATATAAGTAGTAGTAAAGGTAGGTAGTAATAGAGGTAAATGGTAATAAAGATAGGTAGAAGTAGGTATAGATAGACTAGTTAGTAGAAGTAGGCTAGCTAGTTATAGTATAGATGTAATAAATGATATTAAATAGAAGTCATTTAGTACTATTTATATAATCTATATCTACTTAGGATAAATGTTTGTATATACTAGTTTTATTAAGGGATTACCTTAGAAGAGTAGTTGTTATTAAGTAGGGAGTTCTATTAGGAATGTTAATTAATAGGTATAATCTCTATTTTAGATTGTTTGCTAACTAACTGATTTGTAGTAGGTTGTTATCTATGTCTGAAGTACTTTGAGGAGGAGATTCTAATGGGGATCTATAGTTCTTTTATACTTATTTAATAATATAACTAATAGTCAGAATATATGATGTATAGTACTTGCTATTGAACAGTACTATATGAGTTATAGGAAATATGAATTATAAAAAATATATGAGTCATAGGAAATATATGAGTTATAGGAAATACATAAGTCATAGAAAATATATAAGTCATCTAGTATAGGGCTATACTAGAGCTGTATAAGTAATAGTAAATATAGAAAATATAAGATAAATAAAATAATAAAAAATAATATCTCTTATTATACTTCTCTATTTAGAACAGATTTATTATATTAGTAGTTCTATTCTAAAATTCTAGCTTCTATATATCCTATCTTAAGGAATAATTGAAGTACGTTGGTATTAATATATTTGTCATTAGAAGCTTCATTCATAATATAGTTCTATTCTTATTGAATAAAAGTTTGAGTTTCATCTCTTATTTAAGATCTTTGTTTTCTTCTTTTGGTATGTCATCTCTTGAAGGTATCTTTTAGACTTCCTCTAACCCCGAAATCCTAAAGGATTTTAGTTATAATATCTTTAGCATTTACTCAAGAATCATATTCTGGAATATATCCTAACTATCTGACCTTATATTGATGTTCACTAGATTGTAGTACTATTCTATATTCTAATACTTTTTCAACTTTATATTAATTATTATTAATTAGTTCTGGTTCTAGAAATCATCTGTTAAGAAACTAAGTATAATTATTTTGATAATATGGTTTGAGTTTTAAAATATCAAAGGTATTATATATGAGATTAAGGTCAGGTTGAGGGGATAAGTCTAGACTATAATTATTTTGAAGATAATTAGCAGATATAATCGAAAAAGGGCCTAACTATTGAGGTTTTAACTTGGATGAAATATATAGTATATTTATGTTTTCCAAAGATAGTATAACCTGTTATCTAATTAAGAACTTGATTATATTATGATATTTGTTCACTTATATTACTTATATTTTCTTGATATTATAGAGTACCTATAAGATATTATTATAATATTTTTTTCCTAGCGTAAATGCATTGATAGGATAAGGTAGTAGAAAGGCTCCTTAGGATATACTAAATCCTAGTAAAGTATAATAGGGGTACGTAATTATAGTTATAAAATAAGTAAAATAGATATTATTCATAAGTATGAAATAATATTAAGTAATTGCTTTATACTATTCTATATGATGTCCATAAGGATAGAATTCTATCTCTAGTGAGTATGGTTAAATACTCACTTCGGAATACTAGAGCCTCCTCCGGAAGGCTTTCTGTAGGTATGGGTGCTGAGTTGATTCCCTTAATCATCGACTAACTAACTGCATTGCAGCTGGTCACCCCTACTCACCCTAGCTACTCATTACCTAGCTAACTCATCTCATACTCAATAGTACATATAGCCTTTCGATCCGAGCAGGTCTTTTAGTACCTCCAGTATATTATCTAGTCTCTAAGTAATATCATCACATTACCTATTATTAGATAACTTGGATGACGCTTTTCTCTTTAGTATAGTATACTATTGGTACTTGGGGAGCTACCCCACTAGCCTGTAGTTTCCTATTCTAAAGAGTATTCTAAATATGTATTAATACCTATGACATAAAGTAGTAAAAAGACTATTTTTTCTAGTATTATTAAATTTAAAGTTTAGCTTCAACTGAATCTCAAGTAATTTATATAGCTAGTTAGATCCTTTGACTTTACACACTCTTACTACTTACAAGATTTCCTTATTCACGATCTCAGATTGTCTATTTGTATAAAGATAATATATAATAGATAGTTCTAATTTAATTTTATTCTTCCTAGCCTAATCTTAGAAGTATAATGATATAAAAAAAGTATCATAATCAAAAATAATATATAAAGAATATCTTATAATTGAGACTACATATATATCAAAGGTAGTAGTATATTATTCTATCGTAAAATTATTAGGAATAGGAAAAAGAAACTTAAATCCTGATTATCTATTAATACTCATCCAAAAGTATGAGATATAGATAATGTGTTCTTCATCAATAGGAATGTTTGAGTATAAGAGAGAATATTTGATAAAGATAGGAGCTAGCTTAAGGAAATCTATCGAAATATCCAACTAAAGTATTTCTAGTATATATAAAGGAGTGACAAACCTAAAAAGTGGTCAGTTGGAATACTTAGTCTATTGACAAATATCACAACTTCTAATATACTCCTTAACTAATTTAGAGAAGAACTGGTATTAGTATTGGTCAGTAAAATATTTTATCATTTTTTCAATTCTATTATGAGCTGTTACTTTATGTACTTTATTAATTACTAGCTTGAGATAGTTCTTATCTTCAATATTGAAAGTGCTAGGCAAGACTAATCTCTATTATCTATGTATATTTCTGATATACAAGAATCTATCTTTGATCTCATAATCTTTGCCCTACTTAGAGGTATTATAATAATGCTTCTAGATAGGGTATACCTTTATATATGCCTAGTATGCTGCTTTTATTCCATCTCCTAGATCCAACTATTATATGATAAAGAAATCCTCATTGTCTTTCTAACTATTAATAATGTACTTATCATCAATAAGCCTATTAAAGGTTAGTTTAATTTATTAGTTAAAATCAATAACTGTAAGTTTTTTCTTTTTATAAGTAGTAGCATTATGTCCTGGTCGTTTATAGAAATTGCAATATCTTCTAGAGAATTAGGATAATTTAGTAAGAATGAGAGTAGAAGTTTCATCAACTGCTGCTCACTTTTGAAAATGAGTAGTGACTGTAGCAGTCTAGAAGATATTATCTATGTTGCTTCCAAAAGAGATTGGTATAGCGTTCTATAGTTGGTGAAGTGCGATTAGCACATTTTGGCAGATTTCTCTTATATAGTTACTGAGTACTTCTTCATAAGAGTTAGTAGAGAAAGAAGAAGAAACTAATTTGGCTAGTTTCTTATAAGAATCTTGGACTGTATTAAGGTTGTCTAAATAGTTCTTAAAGAATTACTTTTGCTTCTAAAGAACTGAATCCGTAAGAGAATAGTTGAGGCTACTATATCCCAGGATATTATAGATAGCACAGATCTCTACTATAAATATATAGTTATATATTATATGAGAGCTGTCATATACAGGACAGTAAAAATCTTAGTATACAGACTAATGCATACACTTATATTATTGATAGTTAGTATAGATGAGGGTGATGTCAATTGGGGTTAGTATTAATGGAGGAGTTAAAGGCTCCTTCTCTTTATCCTTAGTTACTGCTTATAGAATAGAATCTATTTTAAGTTCATTAGTATTAGTGGATTGGTATCTATTGAATAGTTCAGTATTGATAGAGGTCAGAGATTCCTCATTAGAGACTCCTAACTTATAGCTAAGTATTTCATACTTATAGTTGTTTTCTGCTTTAACTTTTACTTTATAGTAAGAGTAAGAGAAATGGTATCCAAGTTTTATAGCTCTTCTATTATACTTATTATAATCATAATTGACATGCTGAAAGTTGATAGCTCTGTGAGAAACCATCTTGCTTGATAAGGGGTCTGTATATGGAGAAAAAGTTAAAGTATTAGTATAAAGGTGAGGAAAAGAGTTGATACTAGTAGGAATATAATTATTTTTGATAGTGAAAAGATTAAAGTATTTATATTTTCTTAATAAAGTATCTACTATTAAGTTCTCCTTTCCTACTGTATACTAAATTTTATAGTCAAATTCTATAAAAAAGTCCTGCCAATATCTGAGTTTTTAGCTTATAAATATTTAAGTACGAAAAATAACTAATAGTTTATGATTTATAAGGATAGTAAATTTATGACCTCTAAGTTACACTTTAAAAAATTTTAATAAGTCAACAATTACCTATAATTTCTTTTGAAAAGTTAAATAATTTAATTAAGCTAAATTAAACTTTCTAGAGTGAAAGAATAATGGTCTGATATGAGCAAGAGGGCCTTGCCCAATCCAAGATCCTAAACCTATATTACTAGTATCATAAATTAAATATTTGAGTTTGATAGATATATTATTCTAGGGTTTTAAAATATAAGAAAAATTTATAAGTTCTTTTAATTTTTCAAATACTATATTATGCGTATCTATCTATTCCTACTTTTTAGTCTTTCTTTATAATTCTGATAATATACTTGTATAAAATGCTAAGCTAGGAATAAAATGACTAAAGTAATTAACAATTCTAAGAAAATCTCTGAGGTCTTTCTTCTTCTTAAGAGTGAGAAAAATTAATACTGTCCTTTTCTTTATAAGATCAATATGAAGTCTATTTAAAGTCAAAACATGACCTAGAATCTCTAATCTATCTATAAAGAATTGATATTTTCTTTCTTTTAGAAAAAATTTTTCATCTTATAAGTATTATAGTACTATTCTAAGAATAGCAACATGCTGTTTATAGGTCCCAATAAAGATAATAATATCATTAATATAGACTATTAAATCCTTATAGACTATATCTTTAAATACTTCATGTATTATTTAAACTATAGTAACTAGTGTATTATAGTCTCTTTATTATATGACTTTGCTTCTATAATATACTAAGTATATTAAGAATGTAGAATGTTTCTCTAATTTTGGATTAATTCTGATATTATAAAAGCTATCTGCTAAGTCTATTTTTGACTAAATAGAATTTGTTACTACTAGTTCAATTAATTAATTAATATTAGGTAGTGGTATATAGTTTGGTTTGACTATGAGATTATAGTCTTAATAGTTATTGATAAATCTGGCTCCTTCTAGTTTATCTTATTTAAAGATAGTGAATATAGTAACTATATTAGTATTATTTTCTACTTAGTAAATTTATCCTTTTTTTTATTTTTAATAATTTTATTTTGAATTTGTTGTCTAAATCAATAGTCTAAAGCTCTCTATCTTAATATTCAAGTTATTCTAGGTTTTGGTTTAATATAGTGATTGACTGTTTTTAGTAGTAATAAGTTCTATAGAATTTCTTTTGGAAATAATTTAGGAAATTCCATTATTAGATTAAATTACTTTTATATAGATGAGGTAGTGACTATAATATCTGCTTTTATATTAGTATCTTCTGCTTTACTAATAATGTCCTAACTATCTGGTTCACTATAGTTTGTAACTACCTTACATATTCCCTATAGGTATGCAGACCTTATACCACTTTCTATAGTTCTAGGTCCCTTCTATGTTTTTAAAGCAAAGTGAGCTATACTTACTAGTTAAATAATAACTCGTTCCTATTCTACAAGAATAATTATACAAACCTTAGTAAGTACTAGTTTCCTAAGAATTATATTCCAACTATTTAGGTATATTACATAGAAGGTTCACTCTTCTATATATCTTATCTAATCTAATTTGATTGTACATATTTTATTAATAATTATCTTAGATCCTTTCAAGGTAGTACCTAAAGATATTTTCTTAATACTTTTTATTAGTATTTTATATAAGTATATAAAGGCAGAATTGATCAAGTCTTCTCCTTTTATTTAGAGATTTATCAATACTAGAATAAGTTAGTTATTTACTCTAACAAAAACTTTATTAGTTCTATTAATAAAGGTCATTCTTTATTTTTATCTTTGTTAACTTTTGATGCAATAGTTATGGTGAAATCCTATAGTGCAATTCATAAGGATATCTTGTTTTGTCACTTCCTATAATCCTTATAGGAGTGTTCAGAGTTCCAATACTATAGATATTTTTTATCTTTTATTAATTGTATCCTTATTTTATTATCTAATTTTTTGGTAATAGTATCTCAATTAGATTTCTTCTATTTATTATAATTGGTCTTAGGAATAGGTTTATTACTATTACTATAGTTTGATCCATATCGATTATGGTCTTTTTATTGAATTTAGTTTTGATTAGTTGATTTTCGATTTTGTTAGTGGGGTCTATTTAGTGTATATGATAGGGTAATATTCTTTTTTGATACTTTTTATAATTCTACTTGATACACGAGTTAGTCATATATCTATTTGTCTTTAATTAAGGGAATTAATATTACTAATATATATACAGGTAGATTATTAAGAAACTTTCTTCTTTTGACCTCTTCTGATATTAATTATTTACCTTTAGTATTAATTAATTTAATCTGTATTTCAGTAAGCTAGTTAGCAAATTACTAAATGCTTATATATTATCTATTCTTATATAGTATAGTAGTCTCCTATTGCTTCTATTAAATATCTTTGCTACTTGATAGTATTAGAAAATTTCTGAGTACTATTATAAAGCCTAAGAATTTAGCTTTCTTTTCTTTATCTCTTAGATATTAATTATAGGTTATGAGCATGCTTTCTTGAAGTAAAAATCCTAAGATTTCTAATACTTTAATCTTTTCTAAATCAATTTCTTTAATTTTCAACTAGTATTGGACTGCTATATTATAAGAATCAAAATATTATGAGTCTCTCTACTTCTTATCAGTGCTATCAAGTTTTTCTGGTAAATCAATTTGGATTCCTTTGATTTTCTTTATTAAGATAAGGTTGTTAGCCAAAATCATTCTAGTAGTAGATTCCTATTATTGGTATTCTACTAATTTTTCTCATTAAGTTCTTTTGATTTTTGGTAGACTAGCTACTGACGTAATACTATTATTAGAGTCAGAACTATTACTTGGCTTACTATCTTCTAGTCTATCTTAAGTTTTAAATTATTAATTCTATTGGCCGATATTTCTATTTCCTCTAGTACTATTATTATCTTTATCTTCTTTATTATTATCTGATTTCTGTATTTTATTTAGGAGTAGTAGAGGAGAGCTTAAGCTTCTTACTTCTTATACTGATATAATATCTTTTTAAATAGGTTCTTGACCTTTGCCTTTATCTTTTATTAGAGTTTGGACAAATATTCCAGATATATCTAGTATGGGTTTAAACCAGTCTTTTAAAGAGGTTTTGGTTTCACTTAGGTGAGTACTATATAATATAAAAGCTATTATACTATCTTATTTTTCTATAAGCTATTTTCTTTCTTTTAAGAGTCTAAGTATTAGTTTCTTTAGTTCTTTCCTAAAATAGGTATTTATTACTAATTTTTAATTTAAGAATGGATAGGTACTGAGCCATAGATAATATTTTATAGCTGCTTCTATTAGAAGTATAGTATCTACTAGATGATATTTTTATCTCTTTCCTAAAATCTATATATATTTTAGGATTTTAATTATCTTATTTCTATTTTCATTCCAGAATACCTTTTATACTTATAGGAGAACAAGATTAATAGTAGTTTTATAGGGTAAATTTTGAGTAAAGGAACTACTTCCTATAATTATTCTATTATCTCCTTTAATATCTCTTTCTTTTGAATATTCAGGATCTATAATTCTGACTTTTATTGAAGTACATTTGACTAACTCTTAAATTTTTACTAGTAGTATAGTCAAATACCTTACCTTTTAGATCTGTTTTCTACCTGCAGATGCTATTCTGTCTAATACTGATTCTTGTTTAAGTTTATTTCAATATTAATTATTACTTCATAACCTGTTAGATTAGATCGACAAATTCAATCTTTAAGTTACTTTTCTTCTTTAACACTTTATTATTCTGGCAGTATTATTGAAGAAGATTTATTAGATATCTGCTTAACAGAGGGTAATGTTGGCTTAGTTATTGATAATAATAGTAATATTGAAATAGTAGCTTAGTAAAATTCAAATTTGTTCTATGGACCTAATTCTTTACTATTTACTACTAGAGAGTCTAGCTCTGAGTTATTCAGTAAGAGTATTTCGTTTCCTGATAATATTAAGGTAGATATTTATATTATCGAGACTCTTATTAGAATATCTAGGTCTAGTATTATCTTGGGAGATGATAGTCCTTTCTTTGATATATTATCTAGTATAGAAGAGACAGTTTATGAGCTATAGGATAAGGATCATTTTCTTGTTATACTGATTATTTCTGAGACTTATAGTACTGATTTTTTATTTATATACTATGTTTTTCATTTTTAGTATAATATTAAGAATTATTAAGAGTACAAGTTTATTTGTTGAGAATACTAGGAAAAGTATTTAGAATAAAGGTGAGATACTTTTATATAGGGAACTACTGCCTATTAGAACTTTACTTAACTTACTTTTAAGTCTTTATTATTGTACTATACTTTAAGAGTCTGATATCTTATTAGTAGTTATTATAGCTAGCTGAATTTATGATATCATTATTGTATTCGAGATATATTATACTAAGAAGTGTAAAAGAGTATTGTTAAGGTTGATTAAGACTTAAGATAAGTTTATAGATAGTAAAGATTAACTTTTGATATTAAAAAAAATATAATAAATAATACTAGATAGTAGTTATTTGATACTATTTATAAAATCTATATCTGTTTAGAATAGATATTTATGTATACTAGTTCTGCTGAGGGATTGCCTCAAAATAGTAGTTATTATTAAGTAGGAAGTTCTATTAGGAATATTAATTAATAAGTGTAATCTTTTTTTTAGATTGTTTACTAACTAATTAATCTATAGTAGGTTTTTGTCTATGTTTAAAGTAATCTAAGGAGGAAATCCTAAAAGGAATCCACAGTTCTTTTATACTTGTTTAATAATATAACTGATAGTCAGAATATATGATGTATAGTATTTGCTATAGGGTAGTGCTATATAAGTCATAGAAAATATGAGTCATAAGAAATATATAAGTCATAGGAAATACATGAGTCATAGAAAATATATAAGTTATATAGTATGAGGCTATGCTAGAGCTGTGCAAGTAATAGTAAATATAGAAAATATGAGATAAATAAAATGATAAGAAATAACATCTTTTATTATAATATATAAGTGGTAAGTAATAAGAGATAGATAAGTAAAGGTAGATAGATGGAAATAGATAAGTAAAGGTAAATAGATAGAAGTAGATAAATAAAGATAGATAGGTAAAGATAGAAAGTCAGCTATAGAAGAAAAAAAAATATATAGTTTTAAATTAATAATTTAACTAGGATGCTAGCCTATATTTAGCTAACCTATATTCAGCTAGCTTATATTTAGCTAGCTTCTAAGTTTTATATTAGTATAGTAAATAGTAATATCCTATATCTAATATCTCAATATCTATCTTTAGTATAACTTAGACTCTCTTATTATTTATATTTATGATACTTTAAGCTCTTAAACTTCTATTTAATTACTTATATAATATCTTTTATATATATAATATTTAATACCTATATAACTACTTACTTGAGTACCAAATAATACTTTTCTTATTATCTATATTATAGATGATATACTCCTATATTTATTTATAATATTCAAGTAAATACTATTATTTAATAGGTAAATAACTTAACTTATATTCTGATTTAAACTATAATACTTTTAATAAAAACTTTTAAACTACTATTAGTATAGTATGTATTTCTATCTATTCATATAATAAAAAATTTAATCGAGACTATTTTAATATAAGATTAGTAAAACTTAACTATAATAAGTAACTTAATTAAGTAATACTTAAATATAAACCTTTTAAAAATACTATCCATAGAATTATTAAAATCAGAAGCTAGGAGTACTAATACTTATTAGGAATATAGGAAGAGTAATTTCTAACTGCTAGTAACTAGTAGTATCAAAATATCTTTAGTAAGTATTTAAGATATATTATACTTGATTTTGGATTTATAATATTTAATAAGATACTTTTTAGAAATAAAAAAAAAAGATAGCTAATATCTATACTTAGATATGATAAAGAAGGATGAAAGTTTAGAATACTATAAGTTACAGTTTATAAAAAAAATTTAAAGAGACTATGAAATCTCAGAGAAGATATATAAAATAAAAGTTATAGCTATAGCTATAGCTTAGAATTTTAAAGTAAAAAATAAATAAATAAATATAAAAGGATAACTAGTATAAGATAATTTATATTAGAATTAAAGCAGATTATAAATAGAAGATTTGAACTAATAGGAGATTTTTAGGATAGTTTAATTTGTATATATATAGCTAAAAAATAAAAGATAGGAGATACTTTAAATTAAATAAGTATTTTTACTGTCTTTAAGTTCTTTTAGTTAGAATAATATATAAGTTATTTAACTAGTAAATGTATTAAGTAGGTATAAAAAGCTAGAAATGTACTACTTCCTAAATAATAGTATTATCTACTATAAAAAAATATTTAGCTTCAACTTTAGTATAATTAAGGAATAAAATTATATTTAATACTAGTATTAATAATATTATTGATAAAGTATATAATATAAAAGATATAGTATATATAGCTAACCTAACTTATTATAGATATAGAATAGTAGGTTTGATACTAAATTAGATAAAGAAAATACTACTAGTTCACTGATTAGTAAAAATACTACTAGTACTCTAACTAGTATTTTGATACTGAATATTAGTAAATATACTAGAATATTTGTAAGTCTTTGATTTTAATATTAATTAATAATGAATACTATATAGAAGATTATTGAGTACTACATACTCTATATGGATCTTTTATTAACACTAGATAAGGTTTTATTACTAATTTAAAATATATAAGATAAAGTCTAAAGCTAATTCCAATATATAGAGAAGGTATTAAAGGTAAATATCTATATATATTAGTAAGCTTCTACTTAATTATATTAAATAAGTGATATAGTATAGCTTAAAAGTATATATTATAGGACTAAAAAATATCTAATAGCTAAAAATTATACTAGCATTATTAAGATTTATAGTATTAACTAATTATCTAAAAAAAATATTAAGAAGAAAGTTAATAACTTATTTAATAAGGATCAATTTATTTATACATAAGTGAAATGAAAGGTATGTAGATATAAATAGTTAGAGATTTAATATTAATAAAGTATTATAGTTATATAAAGAGTAATTTTGAGCTAAGAAAATAGTAACTATTATATATAAATAGTATTTCTAAAGTTTAAAGAGAAAGGATAATTAGGATCCTAAATTCTTATAAAATATTAATAGTATTTTTATTTATTTTATTATTATAGTAATAAGATATTATTTAAAATATAGGAAAATTAGTAAATATAAAGAAAGTCTATGAGAGTTTAAATATAAAAATATATAGAGTAGGTTGGTTAATAAAAATACTCCTAATATTGAAAAAAGATTAATATAAGTAATAACTTATAAAAGAATCTTAAAAATATAGGTAATTAATAGATTATAAGTATAAGAACTAATATTAAATAAAATTAAAGTAGATTTTATACATTCTATTATAGTTTATATAAAAATAATTAAGATTAAGTTGATAAATACTCTAAAACTAAAAGATTAAGAAAAATATAAATATAAACTAGAAGTAGAGTTAGAATATTCGTATAATAAGTTAAATATACTTTTAAGTAAGCTATAATAGGTAGTATATACTATAAAGTGAGTTAGTAAAAGTTTATAGCCTCAATAACTTATTTAATACTTACATTACCTCAGTTGCTACTAGTAGTAACTTGCCTTATACTAACTTGCTGAATATTTTTATAATTTATAGAATATTTATTAAACCTATATACTAATCTCTTTTATACTCATATACCTATCTAGGTTAGTAAAGTTCTATATAGAAACTATTATAAATAAGTACTAATAATAATAGTAAAATAGATAATAGTAACTATAACAATATAGGTAATTTTTAATAGGAGAAGAAACTATAATAGTACAGATAATTAGTAATAGTAGATATTATTTATGATAGTATAGATATAATAGTATAAGTAATTAATAATAATAAAAGTAACTATAATAGTATAAGTAATCAATAACAAAAGTAGTAACTATAATAGTATAAATAATTAGTAATAGTAGAAATAACTTATAATAGTATGAATATAATAGTATAGGTAATTAGTAACAGTAGAAGGGACTATAAAAGTATAAGCAATTAGTAATAGTAGAAGCAATCTTCAATAGTATAGATAATTAGTAATAATAGAATCTGTAATAGTATAGATATAATAGTATAGGTAATTATAATAGGAGAAATGACCATAATAGTACAAATAATTAGTAATAGTAGAAGTGATCCTCAATAGTATAAGCAATCTATGATAGTAAAATTGATCTATAATATTATTAGTAATTCATAACAATAGAAGTCTATAATAGTACTAGCTAACTAGAGCAAAGAAATAATAAATATAAAATAGAAAGCTTAATAAGTATTCTGTAGATTATTAAGTAGGGGCAAGTCGAGTTGAGGTAGTGAAAAGCTAACTTAGTAAGTTATTAAATAATAAAAACTAATTCACTAAGTCAGTTCTTAGTAAGTTGGTTTAAGTTAAAATCACTCTATAGTACATACTAATAATATGAGTAAGGCCAGTTATAAGATTTATCAATTAAGTTTGTAGACTCTTTGTAGCTAGATATTAATGATATAAAAGTAGATATAAATTATATAGTAGATAATAATAAAGAAAATAATAGTAATAAAAAGATAGGTATAAATGAGCATATAGGATATATATAAGATTGAGTATATTAAATTAGAAAATAGGCTTATTTTATTTTTTTTTGATAGCTAATATATAGTAGATTAAATATATATATAAGTTATAGTATTTTTTATTATATATTAATTTTATTATTTAGCTAGTTATAGTAGAAATATACTATTATCTATTTTTATATTTTAATAATTCTTTATGTTAAATGAATAATAGATAGATTAGATTAAAATTTTATATTTTCTAGGTTAATTTCATTACTATATTTAGTTTATAGATAGTATAGTAATAACAGAAAAAGTAGAAGAATAAAACTAAATTATAAACAAATATATAAGAAATACTTATATTAAAAGCAGAAATATAATATTATAATAATATAAGATATAAGATATTAGCCATTAATTATAGTAAAACTATTAGAATATATATAGATTTAGAGAATCAGTTAGTAATAGGTATATATTATAAAAGATGTAGAAAAGTTATAATTATAGAAGAAATATAAATATAGTAAAGGAGGTTTTAAGAACTAATAATAATAAAAGATAATATTAGTAATAAAAAAGAGAAAAATACTATATAAATATAGTTAAAGTAGAAAAGAAAATCTATAAGATAAAATAAGTTAAGCTGGAGGATACAAAAATAAATATAAATTAGGAAATTGATAGGTATAAGAAAAGAAATATAAGAATATAATAAGAAGAAGTAGTATTAAGTAGATAATAAAAAAGGGAGTAAAATAAAAGAGATATATTGGATATAAAAAGAGAAATAAATAGAAGAAAAAAGAAAAAAATAAATATAAAAGATTAGAAAAGTAGTTAGTTATAATAAGAAATCAAGAAGCATTAGATTAAAAAAGTTATATTTAAAAGTATAATAGAAAATAGTTGACCTCAAAATTATAAATTTGTATCAGAATATTAGGTATATCTAATATACTTGATATAAATATTTTTTTTATTAATATAAATAAGCTATTACTTAATTATTTTAAGAAAGTTAAAAGATATTATATAAAGTATAGTAAGGCTACTATTAGGAAAGAGCTTATAGTAAAGGAAAAATAAGTTAGTAGTAAAAAGGTAGCTAATATACAAGATTGAGCTACTAGAAAAAAACCTAGGTTTATAGATAGAAAGTTAGTAGTAATATATATTTTAGATTCTGAAGATATAATTTATTATCTAGAGCCTATTCTTTAAGATTATAATCTAAAAAAGATCAAAAAAGTATAGGTTTTTTATAAACTCTTTTAAAATAAACTTTGTATAAAAGTTTTTACTTACTTTTTAGATAAAAAAAGAATAAATAATATTATAGAAATATTAGAAAATATAGATCTACTTACTTTAAACTCTCTAAAAGTCTTTACTGATATGATATAAATATATTTCAATAATAAGTTATATATATTTCTCTATTTGATAAAGGTAAAGTTTATTCAATTATTAGTAATTTTATATAAAGACTTAGTAGTAAGGCCTAATACTCTTTCTTTTATTAAAACTAATATTAGTATATACTATTTTAATTTAAATTTATTTAATAACTTTAAATATTATATTAATAAAGTAGAGAACTTTAAAGAAAAGGTAGTCAAATATATTAAAAGAATAAAGAAAGTTTACTAAAAGGACTATAAGTTAAAAAAGTATATAATTAGGTAAAAATTAAGAAGAGTAAGAGATAGTAAGAGGTTTATATTAAAATATATAGTAATAGGAAGAAATATAAAATATTAGTAAAAATTGGATAAGATAAGAGATAATAAAAGGGTTATAGTAGAAGAATAGTTAAATTATTATTTTTATATATAGGAATATAGTTTTTATTAATTTATTATATTTAAATAGTTATTTTTATATATTTAAAATATAAGAGTAGATATAATAGTATTGATAGTAATAATAAAAAAATATTAAAGATTGATTTATAATATATATAATAAATAAGAATTTAAATATAATATATATAGAAAAAATATATAGATAAGACTCTAGATATCAAAAGTTAGTATAGAATAAAAGTAGAATATAAAGTCAGCTATTTAATAAAGAGACTTAATATAAAAAGAGATAATAAATATAAGATGTAATATAATATAGGATAACTAATATAATATAGAATATTAAAGTAAGAATATATAATAGATATAAGATATTATATAATATAAGAATAATAATATGAAGTACTTAATATATATAAAGTACTAGTATATTTTAATATAAATTGTTTTTTACTAATATACTATTAGCTATTAACTACTTTTAACTTTACTATTAACTATTTATTATCTCTAACTCTATTACTAACTTTTCCTTATCTTTAACTTTATTACTAGCTATTTATTATCTCTAACTCTACTACTAGTTATTTATTACCTCTAACTCTATTATTAGCTATTTATTACCTCTAATTCTACTACTATTTTTAACTTTACTACTAGCTATCTAACTCTTTTTTTAGCTAATATAATTATTATAACTCTACTAATAGCTTTATAATTATTAATACTCTTATTATTACTTTAACTACTATTTCTACTATTACTACTCTAGTTACTAAATTATTTTTAAAGTAGGTATTTAAAGTTTATTTAGCCTATTTAGTTAATAATAAAGTATTTAATAAAAATTATATATAAAGGGTAAAAGAACTATAATAATATATTAAATAGCTTTTAGAATCTTAAAAAAAAAAGAGAATAACTTAAATTTTTTAAAAAGCTTTTACAAATATTTTTATACTAAAATAGTTTTTAAAAAATAAAAAAGATTTATATTTATCTTATAATTCTTATTATTTAAAGTTAATTATAAAAAATATAGATTAATATTCTTTACTCATAATAAAAAATTTTCAACTTTTATTTTTTTACTAATTTTAATTAGGACCTAAGTATTTGAATATTAGAGATCAAAATAGTTATTTTTTAGTTTATTATCTCAGAATTCTAGACTTCTTAATAAAAAGTTTAGTTAAAACTAATATACTTTTACTTAAAATAAATATATATTACTAATAAAAGATAGATCTTTATTATAAATTTTTGATCTAATACTATACTACTTAAGCTAGTAGTAACTTAAATATCTTTTATAGTAAAGTTTACTTAACTTAATAACTAATTTTAATTATTTAGATTAAAAAAAATAAATCTTTATAATAGTATTTTAAAGATTATTTAAAGCTTATTTTCTCTAAAGTATATAATAAGCTTATTAATATTAAATTTCCTAATTTTATTCAATTATTATACTATTTTTGAACTAGAGCTACTATTAACTAATAAATAATATTAAATAGTATTATATAATATTATTAAGATTAGAAATAGATTTATTTTACTCTTAATATAATTATACTATATAATAATTATAATAGAGATAACTTAGTATTATTATAAACTAAATATATTTTAAAGCTTTAACTAGGAGATACTTTATTATTTATAAGTTTTTTAATTTATTATAGTAATAGTAAGATTATTTAAGATATTAGAAATAATATTAATCTATTTATATATAAAAATATTATAAATTAAATTAAGTAAAATCCTTTTATATTAAAAAAAAGATATAATAGTTAGTAATTAAAGTCTAAAAAAAAGTTAATTAAAATAATATAATATATATATACTATATTTATATTACTATTTTTTTTTTTTGTCTATCTACTACTTATATCTTTATTAACTAACTTACTACTAACTTATTACTAATTTATTTACTATTTATCTTCTATCTACTTTTTACTCCTATCTAATCTACTTATTTTCTACTAGTTTTCTACTTCTCTACTTACTTATCTTTTATTTATTTTTTATCTACTTTTTATAAATTATCTCTTATTAATCTTCTTTTATTAATCTATTTTCTATTAGTTTGTAACTGATTTTTTCTATAATATATATTGTATATTATAAATATTATTAATCTTAGAAAAATATTAATAAGTTTAATATATATATAGTATATAGTAAATAATAGTAAAGATTAATTTATATCTAATACTTAGTTAGTATATATAAATATTACTATCTTACTATATAAAATATAAAACTAATACTGAGTTAGATTAATTCTTAAGTAAGATAATATTAGTAAAGAAAAATACTTCATAAATAGAGATAATAGAGATTTTATAATTAGTATTACAATTTATATCAAGATTAAAATTAAAAATAGGAATAATAGGTAATAAGATATAATTATAGATATAATAGATAAAGAAAAGAAATAAATAATAATTAAATAGTAATTAACTATATATACTAACTATTTATCATCTAAATCTTTTAATATAATTTCTTTAGGTATTATAAAGTATAATATAATTATAAATATAATGTTATTTTAATATAATAATAATAGTATATTCTTAAAATATATTATATTATATTAGTATAAAGAATATATTAAATAATATCTAAGTATAGAATAAAATCTATTATTTACTATATATTATAATTAAAATAATATTTTAGTTTTATTTATACTACTATTACCTCTTTTATTATATAGATTATTATATAACTAAACTAGTATATTAAACTATTTCTAAATATATATCCAAAAGTATAATTTAACTTTAGTATTTATTTTTTTAAAATATTAGTTAAATTAATATATAATTAGTAGACTATAATAGTTTTAAATCTATAGTATAATATATTATATTATAGAACTACTATAGTATTCTTTGAATATCTATCTTTAGTTTATTTTAATATTTCTCTATAATCTTAAAGATATAGTAATATAATTCTGACTTTAATTAAATAGGTATATATTATTTTTTATATTTAATATACTTTTTTTATAAAAATTATTAGTTATAGTATGTAACTATAATTTATTTATTTTTATATATTATATAATATATAAAAGAATATAATATATATTTAGAAGCTTATTTTAAAAAGAAATTTAAATAATTGTTAATTTTAGTTTAGAATTAATATTTATATAAGTAAAAGCTTTTTACTAATATAATTAATCTATAATAAATAAAATAATAATATCATTATTTTTAAGAAATATAATCTACTTTTTAATTAAAATATTATACTAGTCAATTAAAATATATAATTATATTATATTTTTTTAACTATTAGTTCTAGTTATATAATATATATACTTTTATTCTTATATAGATAATATAGATAGAATTAGTTTTTATAACTATATTATAGTTATAAATAGGATAAATATCCTAAGTTATTATTACAAAAGGAATATTATTAGTTTTATCTATAATTCTGATTATTTAAACCTATAACCCTATTTTAAATAAGTTATTTACTATAATAATATATTATAGATATCTTTTTTATAATTAATTAAGTAAAATTAAAATAGATTTAAATAAATTTAGTATTTATATTAGAAAATTTATATAATAGTCTTATTAATATTATTATTTAAGATAAGATAGATATAAATATATTACAATAGTATATAGTTTTATTAAGTAGTTATTTAAAGAGTAATTGATTTATATAATTACTTTTTTAAGATTTAATAGCTATTATATATTATTTTAATAAATTTACTTTTTATATTATATTTATTACTAATTCTAATTAGAAAAAAATCTAAAATAAATTATTACTATATTAGTTAGTAATAGATTAATTAAATTTAGTAGCTAAAGTATTTTATTTATAATAATAAGATTTATATATATAAATATATTCTAATAGAAATTTTGACTAGTTCTTAAGTTATCTATAAATAATTAAATATTAATAATATAAATTACTTTATATATACTTATTAGTATTTTTATATTAAAAAAACTAATTTCTTACTTTTAAAAAAATTAATAAGATTATATATATAAAAGTTCAAACTTCAATTTAAGATTTTAATAAAGAACTCTAAAAGATTATTAGTATATTAATAGTTTATACTCTTTATAATAGTTATTATTCTTAATTACTATATATAGTAGATAGAACTAATAGAACTAATAAAATAAGATATATAAAGTAATTTATAAAATAATTTTAAAAGATAACTATTATTTAAAAAGATAAATATCCCTTATATTAGTATTCAAATAATAGAAATATTTATATTAGTTAAAATAGATTTTTATATAATAATTATTAAGTTATACTTTATAATTTCTACTTAAGTTACTAATATTAGGTATATATTAATTTAAAAGTTTATATAATTATTTAAACTATTAAATATATTAATAACTATAGTCATAAAAGTTTCAATTATACTATTTTATAGTTCTAAAAAACTACTAATATAGATAAAGTATAATACTATTTATAAGAATAGTATATTAGCTTTTATAAAGCTATATAAAGATTATTTAAATTTTAAATATATAAAGAATTTTCTACTATCTATTATTTACTAATTTACTTATCTAAAGAGTAATTAATATATTTTATAAAAAGTTTAATAAGAGAAGAACTTTAGTTATAATTAAATATTATCTAATTTAGGTTAATAGTCTAGTTTATCTATAATTCTTAATATAAAGATAGCTAATAGTATCTCTATTATTAATTCCTATAGTATTTTATTATTTAAAAAAAGAATAAATAATAGTACTCAAAATAATATAGTTTTATTATTAGATAAATTTATTATTATAATCTATTATAAAATAAATAGTTATATCTATATTTATTTTTTATAATTATAGTAAATATAATCTTATTTACTAATCTTTGAATAATTAATAAGATATTATATTTAATATTCTAGTAAGTCTATCTTATACTTAAGCATTTAAAAGATAATAATAAAAAGATTTAATATTTTAAAGAAGTAATTATATTTATAACTATAAGTATATTATATACTTTCTTTATAATAGTACTTATTTATAGTAGAGTTATAAGTCTAAATTAACTTCAAATATATTTTAGATTATATATCTATAATAATTTATTTTAGATAATATAATATTTAGCTATTTAAGTTATTAATAATATTCTTATTTTATATCTAGATTATAAATTATATCTCTTTTTAAAACTTTTTATAAATATTAGAAAAGTTTTAATAGACTATAGCTTATCTTTATCTATAATAAATTAGAAATAATTTAATTATAAAAATTAACTTATTATATTTAAATTAAGGTATAATATAAATAATAAAAAACTTTTTATATTTTAATAAATATAATAATTAAATAATAACTAATATTAAGTATATAATTTAATTTTAGAGTAAATTAGAACTAATTTAAATAAAGTACTATTTTTTATTTAAAGATCTACTAAAATAAATAAAATATTATTATATAAATATTTTTACTATTATTATTATAATTAGTATAAAATAGTATTAAATATAGTGTTATTAAAAATTACTATATTATTACTTTCTAAAAGCTTAATACCTTATTCTTAATTTTTAATTTTTTTAAATATTAATAAGTAATATATATATCATATTAAAAAAAATACTTAATTTATAGATTTTCTCTATCAAATAAGTTTAATTATTTAGGATAAAGTACTATTATAGTACTAGTATTATTTTAAATCTATTAGTTAAATTTTTAATAATATTTATAGTTTTTCTAATAATAACTTATTTAGTAATATTCTAATTATATTTAGTAGTAACTTAGTATAAATTATATTTATTATACTTTAAGATAATTGAACTATAAATATTTAGACTTTTCTATAAAGTTTTTTAATATAATAATACTTTTAGATTTTAAACTTTATAATTAATATATAGATATAAGTATAATCTAAAAATATTACTTTTATATCTTGACTTATAAGAATATTATATAAGTTTATACTTTATAATATAATTATTTTATATATTTATATTTAAACTTATATATAAGTTGAAAAATATATTTAATTTATATATCTTCTTATTATTTTAGTAGCTATATATATAATTTTATATTATTTAGTAATTAATATATTTTAGTATTTTTTAATAAGATAATAAATTAATTTAATACTATATTATTAGAATAGTTATTTAGAGATATATAAATATTTTATATAATAAATATTATAGATATTAATAAAAAAGATTTTGAATTTATATAATATCTAGTAAAATACTTTTAGAGTCTTAATTATAATAGTTTATCTCTATTTTAACTTATGTTAAATATTAGATATCTAATAATACTTATATAGAATTTTTATCTAATAAAAAGTCTTTATAATAGAACTTAAATAATTATTACTTAGTTTAAATAATATTATATCAAAGTATAAATACTTAAAAGGGATTTTTATAAAAAATACAAACTAATACTATAAATTTTATTAACTATTACTAATAGTAAGCTTTTATATCTCTTGAAATAAAAATAGTTTTTATTAAGTTTTATTTTGTAATAACTATCAATAAGTTAAAAAAATAAATATTAGATATAATAAAATTAGAATTATATTATTTTTTATTTTTATATAGTTAACTATATATTATATTATTATAAATTTTATTTTCTACTACTATATATAATATTATATATTCTGAATTATTAATTTATAATTAGTATTATTTTATATTTATAATTTAAGTATTATAATATAACTAAAATGAACTACTAAAAAAGCAATTTTAACTTTTAAGATTTATATAAGTATAATAAATAGTAATATCTTATTTATATATACTTTAAATATATATTTAGCTATTAATAAATATTATATATAAAGCTATTAATATTAAATAATATTAATATTATCTATTAATAATATAAAATAAAAAAAAAATATTTAATATTAGTTTTATAATTATTATTAAAGTATAAATTAAATATAAATTTAAAAAACTATATTATTAAATTTAAAATATAAAATATTATATAAAAAAAATTAATATTAAAAAATAATAATTATAATCTTATATTTATTTAATTATTTTAATATTTATAATCTATTAAATTATATAATTTTTAATACTTTTATTATTAATAATATCATTTATAATAAATAATATATAATAAATATTTATTTTATACTTTTATTTATTAATATATTTTATTTATTAATTATATTATAAATAAATATTAAAAATAAAAATAAAAATTATATTAAATATAAAATTTAATATAACTATTATTTTTAATTTCACTATTATAATATTAATAATTAATATTAAATTCTTAATATAAAATTTTTTAAAATCTTTAATATCATACATTATTATTATTTTAATATTAATACTATTATTTTAAATTTAAAATAAAAATAATATTTTTAATAAAATATAATTTATATTTATTTTATATATAAAAATAATTTAATTTTTAAATTATAATAAAATTAAATTAATTTTATCTTAATTTTACTATATAATTATTTTCATTTACATATTTTTATTTTTATATATTTTATTTATTTTTAAAAAACCTTTTTTCTTTATATTTTATATATTATTAATTATATTTATATAAAGTAATTAAAATAATTTTATAATTTTTTATTATTTAAGTATTTAATCTTATATTAAATTATATAATATAATATTAATTTTTAATTATAATTAAAAAAATATATATATAATAATTTCTTTTTTTAGTTATAATATTATTAAAACAAATATTTAAATAATAATATAATAATAATAAAACTTCATTAAATATATATATATTATACAAATATATTATATTTATATTACAAACAAATAATAACTAAAAAATAAATTTAAACAATTTAATTATATTTAAAAATAAGCAAAATATTTCTAAGATTTATAAATACAAAAACCTAAGTTTTTATTATCATTTTAATATCAGAACTTACCCTTCTATAGTTCAAAAATGTAACGAGAAACAAAATGCCTAGTTCCCATTTCGTCTTGAATCTCCTATCGTAGCCGCTGTAATTCAAGATTGTAATCCACGCCAGCCTTCCTGAAGCCTAACGAGCACCAGTCCCATGATCCAACTTAAACGTATCAATCTGTTTCTTCAACGCGGCCACAATCTCTGCAGACTGCGTGGCACTCGACGCCTCAAAATCATAGCTGGAATTTCACCGATTTACCAGGTCAGATTCCATTACTTCCCATCACATAACCAAAAAAAAAAAAGAAAACTCGTACCCAAAATGGGGCAAACGAAGATTGGGGCAGGGGGGAAGGGTGAGAGCAGCACACACCGTTTCGGTTCCCTTGGTTGAGGCTTCATCACCGCAATCTTGAAATTCGCTGGAGCCTTCTTATATACCTTACACCCTATGATAGCGGATATATGGATGCTCGTGGTCTTAGGAGACTCAAAGATTGTTTTCTGGTCAGATGGCATGATGTGGACATATTCACCATCGATTGCAAGAATCCGTTCGTGGCGGCTCATAAAGGACATTGGTTGTCTCCTCCAGACAATAAATTTCTGTAGTGTAAAATTAGTATGCGTCCAAGCTGAAGGTAGGAATGGGAGATATACTTGATAACTAATACTCTGCAATATATCCGGTGTTGTCCCATGTGGCTGCAGCAACCTCTTTTTCTTTGTCGACGGTGGCAGCTGGTTGCTAGTCAAAAGCGGAGCTACCCAGAATCAGCATCGCCTTCCCCAATTCCATAAATCAAGGACCACATACTATTCGGATCTGCGCTCGACGGTGACCCTGGTCTATCACCCAGGCCATCTGTAAACTTCCTCTTCACCAGTTCTAATTCGGTATTATCCCCTAGAGTTTCCACCATCCGATCAAGCGGGGCAAGTATGTTTTTCTGACGTAGCTTCAGGATATATCCCGACTTGTCTAATCTCTTTTTTTTGCACACCTGCTCTAATACCTCCCCTATATACGTGTCTGTTGTTACACATAAGCTGACACTCTGGGCAAAGTCATCGATAGAATTGATAAAGATGCGGAGGATCTTTGATGAGCCGGATCGAGCAGTGGATGTAGAAGCCTCTGCTGCAGCCTGGCGCTCAGATGGGGCTAATATCAAATTTCCAATTGTAGGGGCGGTCGGAGCGGTATTGAGGATTATTGGAGCTGGTTTTAGAGGGGCGATGGTTTTCTTGACGGTGGGGGTCTGGCGTTGGTGTTCTTCGTACTGATCAGGCGTGGCTTCACACATGGCAAACTCCCCAGCTAGTTTATCCGTGGGCCTCCGGCCAATGACCATGTACGACGTTAAAGGCCGTGTTCGGATGAGAGCTGGCCAAAGTTAGTAGATAAGGAATAGATAAATGGATATATACCTACGTGGAAAGTCATCATCCGGCTCTCCGTCATCTTCAACCATTCTGAATGCCCATTGATTGATGTCACATTGTTCCTCCGTTAACGGTGGCTGTCTGCTCTCTTCGATATACCGATAGAGGGAGAATCCAATAGCCTCAAAAACTGCAATTTCCTTTGGTGGTGTGGTATCTCTTGATGTGATCCGTCGTAATATGACTTCTAGCGGCTTCCGTGGTTCTTTGGATTTGTTAAAGTATATCTTCAGGGTAAGTTGCTGCAATTCACCTTTTCCAGAGAACACTCGGAAGCTTTCCATAGGGTTGACAGTTTCCGCCTGTTGGGCCTTTAGCATCTGGGTCAGGGAAGAAACAGGTTGTAGCTGTGATATTGGACGGGGAGGTGGAAGGGCATGCAGTACGGACGGCGAAGTGAGGCCCATGGGTATTGAAGACGACATTGCATGGCCAATAACATGCGGATTAGAGTCAGCTGTTTCGGTAAAATCACTAGACAATGCCGTACTCGCATCACTCTCATCTCCGCTATCATCTAGGTCAAAATTGAGCTCCCGATCTCTAGTGAAAGATGAGGCAGGTGACCGGTTGAGCCGTTCTGTCAGCAGCCGGAACTTTTCAGAATCTGCGTCCCGAACCCGGGTCGATAGTAGGCTGTCATCTGGTGCTGTGCTGTTGGAATCGTATTTCGTGTCACCTTTGTTGGGACGGATGAGCTCACTACTGATCCTGTCGCTGCTAATCCTATCAAGCCCGCTGCCCCTACTTAAATCAAAGGTCCCATGGGAACCAGCTCTCGTCCTGCTGTCTCGGGGTCTCGAATTCGGGGATGTCACCAATACTTGTGGCCCGGACCGTATGGGAGAGCTACCAGACCTGGTGCGTAATGGTCGTTTGACGAATTTGAGTTGATTCGTAGCTCTGAAACATTTAGTCATGTTGAGACACCGTGATTCGTGAGGAGACCTACCCTTGAACAACTGTCTCTTCGTCGTCAGAATCATCACTGGCGTCAGAACTGTCATCGTCGTCCCGTAAGACCTCTCGCATCCGCCGTGGGATCCTATCGCCTCGTGTTATTCGTTCCGGTAGCCCAAGTGTTTTCGCACCATCGTCGTCCCCATCGTTGAAGCCAACTGGTGGTTCGCCAGCTGATCGAGGTGCCGCCGCAAAGTATTCCGTAGAGGTTCCAACCGGAATCGGGGGTGAGTGTGTTCTTCTGACTTCAGAGGGATTGCCCCACCCGGCATTTCTGAACCCAGGGACATTCAAGGCAGTAGGATTGACTGTGATGAGCCGTTCACCAACTCCATCCTTCATACATTGCAGGTATCTGTTTCTGATGCGGTAAATCACAAAACTGTGGAGAACGGCGAGGGTTAGGTTAGCAGCTTCAACGAATGAGGGGAGAGCCATCACGCGGAGGCAATGGACAGGACTCACTCTTGGTTCTGCAGTAGTGACATTTTGACATGATCCTCACAACGGGGAGGCCTCAACCGGGCGGGCTCGATGGTGGCCAGGGAGGGGTCGACGACTGATTCGTGAACAATAGGATTGTTTGTCGCTTTGGGCACTCTAGAGGATGTTCAGTTGTCAGAAGCTTTAACGCACATCGCCCAATACCAATAAGATATACCTAACCCCGGCCATTGCAAGTCAAAAAGCTGCTGGTCCCACAGAGCAGAGCCGCATGGTCAACTGGGCGCATCTAGCTCTATACAAGGTCTTATACATAATGCAGGTAAATTACTTCTGAGGTGCCCAGCAAAATTAACGTGTTGACATGGGTAAAAAGTAATTGTTGCGCCAGTAGGTGTGGGGTACCAAGACATTCTTGGCATGCGGACTAAAGCTCAGATTAAGCCACGTCCGGACCTTTCGGGAGGCACGCGCAAGCCATCGTCGACGTAGTCAGGTTGGCACACCCGTCCAAACTTTATTCCAGGTAGCCCGAAGAGGACATAATAGCGAAAGCCACGGAAAATGGCGTCGTTTATCCGAGCCCCACGGCGTCCATTTAGAGACCGGGGCGAACCGTCTTCCTCGACTACATTGCCCTCAAATACCCACCCCCCCACTATAGCCATGTCCGACGACGAGGGCTCACTGGTCCTCTTGAGCGGTTTTGAGGTTGGCGGCGACGAAGATGAAGAATATACACCATCATATACCCTCGGTGAGCCTAGCAACAGGTTGTGCGACTACGATTGAGTACATCAAGAACGCAGAGCTAATAAAAGGGGTTCAGGATTTCCTTCAAGCGCCGTGCCAAACCAAGAGGTTTAGGATTCTCACTATTCGACTCCCTTTCACCGTCATTCAGCTCGCTGCTGCCCTCCAGAGATGGCACTTCCAGAGCATTCACCCCGGGAGCGCATTTGCTGGGAGCCGTTAGTAGTAGTGGATCTAACCTAAGCAGTCCCGGGAAAGTTGGAATCGTGGATTGGGTTGCGGAGGGGCCAGGGAGGAGAGTGTACGATGATTTGACGGCCATCGATTGGAGCTTCGAATATACAAAAGAGAGGCTACGAATAAGAGCGCTGGAACGGCAGGGGGGGCTGATAGGTCACCTGATAATGCTTTACGACTCCAGTCAGATATGGCTGGTCTTAATAGGAACTGGTAATTGGTCACACTGGTAGAGGCGGTTTAGGATAATGGGTAACGAGCAACAAAATTCAGGGTTTCTGGTTGGAATGATTGCGGCGTCCATCGACGTCGTCACAAATTGGCTTGGAGACCTGAAGGATGGCTTTTGCAGACCATCATTTTATCTCAGCAAGGCTTTCTGCTGCTGGCAGATTGACGGTAGGGACGAAAGCTCAGCGTAGTAGTTTCATGACTTCTAACTTTGAAAGTAGATTTATCCCAATGCCATGACTGGGTTGATTGGGGCGAGGCATTTGGTATTACGGCCCGGGGCGGATCTTACATTGTAAAATATATATTTTACTGCATATTTTCAGTAAGTTGCAGTGGCCTTGGACTTCCGCTTGTATTGACGCATCTCGTTAGATTCTTTTCGCAGTCACGGCAAGTGTTCTGGTGACTACGTTTGCAATATATGCCCGCCATAGCGGTATCCCTGAAATCAAAACTGTTTTAGGAGGGTTCGTGATACGGAATTTTATGGGGTCATGGACTCTGTTGATTAAGTCTTTTGGTCTGGCATGTTTACCCTTTCATTCACTGGAAGGTTTTATGCTAACACATAGCAGTGTCTTGCTGTTGCATCGGGATTATGGTTGGGGAAAGAAGGCCCGTTGGTTCATGTCGCTTGCTGTTGCTCCAATATAATGATGAAGCTATTTGAGCCATTGCGGAAAAATGAGGGTAAGCGGAGGCAAGTCAAATTAGCCCACATCCACTAATACGATCATAGCCAGGAAGCGCGAGGTGCTTTCTGCAGCTGCATCCGCTGGTATTTCTGTGGCTTTCGGTTCTCCAATTGGAGGCGTTTTGTTCAGTCTGGAGGTTTGACTTGAGGGATACGGAGGAGGTGTGCTTCGCTAACTACCCCGTAGCAATTGTCATATTATTTCCCGGACAAAACAATGTGGCAGAGTTTCGTAACCGCGATGATAGCGGCGGTGACACTTCAGGTCCGGACTCTTATTCCCAAAAGGTTCCCATGGCTGACAGAGGGTGAAGTTTATGAACCCGTTTAGGACTGGCAAATTGGTCATGTATCAAGTGAAATACACGCGAAGCTGGCATGGATTTGAGATGATTCCTTTCTGTGTTCTCGGCATATTAGGGGTAAGTTGCTATATATTTCGTTTGGCACGGTAGGCAATACTAAACACATCAAGGGTCTTTATGGAGCATTCTTCATTAGGTTCAATATGGCTATCGCTCGATGGCGTAAGAGCTACCAGCTTCGTTTCTTTCCCGTTCTTGAGACGCTCCTTGTTGCGATCATTACGGCTTTAATCAACTATCCTATAATTTTCATGAGGTTAGGCAACAGCCCTAGCAATTCCGTGGACATCTTCTAACCCTGAATTCAAGGTTACAATGCTCTGCACTTGTGGCGACACTCTTCCAGGAATGTACGCCGGGAAGTGACCTCGTAGGCATGTGCCAGTGAGTGGTACTCTTCCCTTCCAAAACGAAATTTTATAACTTATTCAATATAGGAAAGGGAAAGCCGTCGGGCCCATCCTCCTTATGCTGCTTTCTGCCATTTTAGGAATCTTGCTAGCCGCAGTTACTTTTGGGCTACAGATTCCCGCCGGTATCATCTTGCCGACAATGGCAATTGGGGCGCTCTATGGGCGTGCAATGGGAATGTTGGTACAGGCATGGCAGAGAAATTACCCTGGAGCATGGTTCTTTGCCTCCTGTGAGCCTGATGTGGAATGTGTCACTCCGGGCGTCTTTGCTATTATTGGCGCAGCATCTGCACTTGGTGGTGTGACGAGAATGACTGGTAATTCCACGATCCATCAGTGAATCTAGATGCAGAGGCTGGGCTAATTCTTGGGCCAAAAGTATCCATTGTCGTTATTATGTTCGAGCTCACCGGAGCACTCACCTACGTGTTACCCATCATGATTGCGGTCATGATAAGTAAATGGGTAGGCGATGCATTTGGGCGTCGGGGTATCTACGAGTCCTGGATTCACTTCAAGGAATATCCATTTCTAGAAAACAGAGATGATCCTGTTCCTGATATACCCTCGGCAGATATAATGACTAGAATTGAAGATTTAGTCGTTATCACTGCTACGGGGCATACAATCGAGAGTTTAGGTGAGTAGCCACCGTGAGACAGGCATTGGAGACATATAGTAACGACGATATGTAGATAACTTACTCCTAAGCCAACCATACAAAGGTTTCCCAGTCGTCACAGACACCCGAGAAGCGATCCTACTTGGATACATCTCTCGCTCCGAGCTTCGCACTGCCCTTGACCAATCCCGTAACCTCGATCGCCTCACGGAATGCCACTTCTCCGTTCCCCCGCCCGCTTCAACCACTGGTGAGCGATACCTCGATCTGCGTCCTTGGATGGATCAAACCCCAATAACTCTACCACAACGTAGTTCCCTTCAACTCGCCATGTCACTCTTCCAGAAGCTAGGGTTAAGGTATATCCTATTTTCGACACAAGGACAGTTACAAGGCTTGTTGACGAAGAAGGATGCCGCATTCGCAATGAATTCGGATAGTGCGGATGTAGCGGTTGACGGACATGGACATGGTGGGAGTCCTGGGCAAGGGTGTACACAAAATGGGCATTCGGGGCAGGGAAGGAGTTTGTTAAGTGAAATGGGGAGGCAGGACGAAAGGGAGGATGATGATGAAGCCAATGCAGATTGTAGTGATCCGTTGACAAGCCTGTAGAGTTTAGCTTGTTGATGTGGGAATGGCTGACTCCAGAACGGCGCGGCGGTCGACATTGTATTGCGCGTTTAGAATAAGGCCTAGGGTCCTAGGGTTTTGGTAAAACATGTATTCGGACCATGAGAACCAGGTGACGTACTTAGCTACTGAATATAGAAAGTTTATTTGTATCTATAACACCGTTAATTCATACGCGCTATGAGGTAGTAAAGAGATATTCTATTATGTAGTTTCTGCCTTGGTTTAAAGTAGATATACTATATTAAAAGATATGGAAATTAATAGTTTAATTAATAAATTATTTTCTATATATATTATGTAATAATATACTTACTAAAAAATAAATAAAAAGTTAGAAATTTTATTTTTATCTAATATATTAGATGAAAATATATATTATAAAAGATAAAAATATAATAAATATATATTATATTAAGAAAAAAAAAATTATTATATTATTAAAAGTAATAAATATTTAAATTATATAATAATAATTACTAATTATTATATAATACTTTAATAGAATAAAATAATAAAACTAATAATAATATATTATTTATAAAAGAAAATTTTAATAAAATATTAACTATATAGTTAAAATAAATAAAAATACTTATTATAAATATTTATATAATTATAGTTATTTTTAAAATTTTATAATAATTTTTAGTATAAAATTAAAATTTAATAGAAACTATTTAATTTTAAATTTAAAGATTTAAAATAGTTTTTTAACTATATTAATACTTATTAAAAGTTAATAAAAATTAAAAAGTTATTAAAATATACTATTTCTAATTTTATTAAAATTATACTATATATAAATAATAAATTAAAATAAAAAAAATAGTTTTAATTTTATATATTATTATATTTATTTAAAATTTTATAATTATCTTAAAAATATAATTTTAATTTTAATTTATAAAAATTATTTTTAATTATTTTAATTCAATTTTAAAAATTTATTAATATTATTATTTATAAATAAAATTACTATAAAATTTTAATTAGTTTCTTTAAAATAAAATTATAATAAAATTTTTAATAATATATATTAAATTAAATTTATATTATAATTATATATTATAAGACTTTACTATTTATTATGCTTGTATGAATACTAGGAGCAGAAAATAATAGCTTTTCTAATAAAACTTCTATATTTATAATAGTTTACTATAATAGTAATAATTTTGAATAAATAATATTTGAGGTAATAATAAAAGAAATAGAGGTATATAGTATTGTAAGGTTAGCTATATTAGTTACTCATGATATAGCTATATAAAACTATCTATATATAAATATATTAGTATGGAAATCTAATCCAACTACATTTAATATTTGATCCTATAACTTATTAACTATTATTGCAAAAGAAAGTTAAATAGGAAACTATTTCTATCTTAAAATATATAAAAGTTCTTCTTCTATAGTGGTTAATAGAATCCAAGGTATAAGTTTTCTTTTTCTATCAAATTCTCTACTCAAAATGTAAGCTTTAATATACTACTTGCTAATCCAAATAATAATTATTTAAGTTTCCTTATATAGACCTTCTATAGAATGTAAATTTCGTAAAAGCATAATAGGACATTCAATTTTCAAAATTAATTATGAAGGTAGTAATCTACTAAAGTTAAGACTTTGAAGATATTTAGTAAGATATTGGGTAATATAAGGGTCCTTTTTATTAATATTAAAAGAATCAATAGAATAAAAAGTTTAAGAACTTTTAAATAATATATCTAAAATCATAAAATTAAAAAAATTAACTATATTATTATGAAATACAAAAATACATCTATTTGTTAAAATTATAAAGTTATTAGGTATAGTAGTATAAAGAGTTAGTAGATAAATAAAATATATAAGATCTATTAGTTAGGTATAAGTTTGAATATATAATAGAAGAGAGATATTACCAAATAATATTGGCTTATATGAAATATTATAAAGCTATGATATAAAAAAAATATTATTAACTCTATTCTAAATTCTGTAATAAGAGATATTATTTCTTATTATTTTATTTATTTCATATTTTCTATATCTATTATTAATTCATAACTACTAAATCTAGTAGTTAGTTATTTAGTGGAACTTGTCATCTCATGTATACTCTCAAGGATATAGTACTGCCTTGGCCTAGCCCTATTTTCTATGACTTATCTATTTTCTATAACTCATATATTTCCTATAACTTATATAACACTACCCTATAGTAAGTGCTATATTATATATATTCTGAACTATCAGATATATTATTGAATAAGTATAAAAGAAGTACAGATTTCCCTCTGGAATTTCCTCCTCATACTACTTAGACAGACAACAACCTACAACAGATCAGTTAGTTAGCAAATAATCTAAGTAGAAATTATACCTGTTAATTAACATTCCTAACAAAACTCCCCATCTTATAACAACTACCTTTCTAAAGCAATCCCTCAGCAGAACTGGTATATACATACATCTATTCTAGTGAATATAGATTGTATAAATGGTACCGAATGACTACTGTCTAGTATCATTTATTACATTTTTTTTAATATCAAAAGTTAATCTCTACTACCTTTTACCTCATCCCAAGGCTTAATCAACCTTGGCGATATTCTTCTATACTTTTTAGTGTAACGTATCTCGAATATAATAATAATGTCATAAATTCAGCTAGTTACTACAACAACTAATGAGATATTAGACTCTCATCTATAGAATAACTACAAGACTTAGAAGCAAGCTAAGTAGAGCTCTAATAGGTAGTAGTTCCCTATATAAAAGAATCCTACCCCTATTTCAGACACTTTTCCCAGTACCCTTGACAAATAAACTTGTATTCCTGGCAATCCTTAATACTATACTGGAAATAAAAAATATGGTATATAAACGAAAAACTGGCACTATAAGTTCCAAGAATAATCAGTACAATAAGGAAATGATTATCATCTTATGGCTCACAAACTACCTCCTCTATACTAGACAATACTTCAAAGAAAGTATTATCTTCACTTAAGATAATACTAGACCTAGACATCCCAATAAAAGTCTCAACACCTTTAACATCTACTTTAATATTATAATTAGAAAACGAAATACTTTTGCCAGACGACTTAGAAGTAGGAGATGAATCAGGTCTGTAAAATGTATTCAGACTCTGCCAAGCTGCTGTACCATTACTATCATCAACTGAGCCAATATTATCTTTAGTCGAGTAAATATCTAAGAAATCTTCTTCAACAATACCACTAGAATAACAAGGTACTAAAGCGGAAAAATAACTTAAAGATCGAATCTGTTGATCTAACCTAATAGGTTATAAAGTAATAATCAATATCGAAGCGAACCTAAAATAAGAATCAGTATCAGATAAAATGGCATCTACAGCTAGAAGACAGACTAAAAAATCAAAGCATTTGATTATACTACTCAAAGAAATTCAAGAATTAGTTAAACATACTCTTAAAAAGACTAGATTCATTGACTCTACTATAGAAGAAGAAATAGATACAAGTTATAATAAAAAAATAACTTTGACATATATGTCTAATTATCTATTAGAGTATGAAGTTATATTTGAAATGATTCTCGCTCAAGTATAAGAAATATTTTGGAAGGAATATATACTATACATATATAAAATTCTGAAATATGTACAAATACTAAAAGTGACATAGAAATATTATCCTGTAAATACTAGACTTTTAATAGAAGTAGTAGTAAGATACTATATATGGTAAATGCCATATCTATTTAAAGAAAAGAATTTAGAATTGAGAGCTTTTCTTAGAAAAGAACTAAGAAAACTATTAGTAGGACTTTTGAAACAGAAGTATTAGCTTATAGAAAATTGGAATAAATTAATAGTCTTTATACTAAGTAGCACTCACTTAAAAGAAATATTCACTTTAGTAGAAGATTGGTTTAAACCAATCCCAAGATTACCCAAAACATTTGCTTGAACTCTAATAAAAGATAAAGGTAAAGGTCAAAAATCTACTCAAAAAAATACTATATCAGTATAAAAAGTAGGAAACTCTAACTCTCCTCCACCTCCCTTAAACGAAATATAGGAACTAAGTGATGATGAAGAAGATAAAGATAATAATAGCAATAGTAGAGGAAATAAAAATACTGGCCAATAATAGTAATAATAGTTTGGAGTATAAAGTGAACTAGATGATAACAGTCCAAGTAATAGCTATAATTCAGAAAATAGTATCTCATCAGTAGCTAGCCTACTTAAACCCAAAAAAATTCCATGAAGCAAATTGATAAAACATCAATAATAGAAATCTACCACCAGAATGATTTTGGCAAACAACCTCACTTCACCTAAGAAAATCAAAGGAATCAAAATTGATTTACTAAAGAAACTTGACAGTACTAATAAAAAATAGAGAGACTTATAATATTTTAACTCTTAAGCTATAGTAGTCTAATGCTGGTTAAAGATAAAAGAAATTGATTTAGAAAAGACCAAAGAATTAGAAATTCTAGCATTTCTATGTTAAGGAAGTGCACTTATAACCTATAATCAATATATAAGAGATAAAGGAAAGAAGGTGAAATTCTTCAGCTTTATAATAGTACTCAGAGATTTTCTGATACCATCTACTAGCAAAGATATTTTATGGAAGCAATGGGAAACTGGCACACCTTATAAAGATGGACGATATATAGGCATCAAATAATTCACCAACTGGCTCACTGAAATATAGATTAAATTAATTGATACTAAAGGTAAACAATCAATATTAGAAGAGGTCAAAAGAAGGAAATTTCTTAATTACCTACCTATATATATGTCTGCAACATTAATTCCCTTAATCAAAGATAAATGGACATATGACCAACTCGTATACTAACCAGAGTCATATGAAGTATCAAAGAAAGAAATTGCTATACTATATACACTAACTAGACCCTACTGACAAAATCGAAAATTAAGTAATCAACACTAAAATCAATGAAGAGATTATAATTGACATGGATCAAACTATAATAATGGCAACAAACCCTCCTTCAAGACTAGTCATGATAAATAAAAAGAATCTGATTGGAATACCATCACAAAAAAATTAGACAATAAGATAAGGATACAACTAATAAGAGATAAGAAATATCTATAGTATTAGAACCCTAAACATTCTTATAAGGATTGTAAAAAGTAATAGAATAAGGTACTCTTGTGAATCATAATACAGGATCTTGCCACAACTGCTACATTGAAAGTCAATAAGGATAAAATCAAGGAACGACTCCTATCAATATAACCAATTGACTACAATAAGGTTTATATTAGAATAAACGACTGACCTACTCTAGCACTGATAGATCTCTAAATGAAAGGAGGAGATTTGATCAATTCTATATTTATATACTTGTATAAAATACTGACAAAGAGTATTGAGAAAATATCTTTAGGTATAGCCTTGAAAGGATCTAAAGTGATAATTGATAAGATATATATAATTAAATTAGATTGGATAGAATATATAGAAGAATGTACTTTCTATGTAACATACCTTAATAGCTGGGACATGATTCTCAGAGAACCTACACTTACCAAGGTTTATACTATATTTCCTGTAGGTCAGGAACCAGTTACTATCTAGTCTGAAAATATAGCTTATTTTCCCTTGAAAACATAGAAAAGTTCTAGAACTACTGAAAGTGGAATTAGAACTGTATATCTAAGAGTAACTTATAAGACAGTTATAAACTATAGTGAACTAGATAGTTGGAACACTATTAGTGACGCAGAAGATACCGACATAGAAGTAGATATTATGACTATAGTCTTATTTATATAAAAGTAATTTAATCTAATAATGGAATTTTTTAAATTATTTCTAAAAGAAATTCTACAGGACTTACTGCTACTTAAAAAAGTCAACCACTATATCAAACCTAAACCTAAAATAACATAGATACCATAATAGAAACTATCAGCCCACTAATTCAGACAATAAATCTATGACAAAATTACTAGAGATGAAAGGATAGAACAAATCTACTGAGTAGAAAATAATACCAATGCAGTCATTATATTCACCATTCCTAAAAAAGATAAATGGGAAGAAGCCAGATTTGTTAACAACTATCGAGACTGCAATCTCGTAGTTGAACCAGACTATATACTACTACCTAATATTAATGAATTAATTAAACTAGTAGCGGCAAATCCCGTTTAGTCAAAATTAGACCTAGCAGATGGCTACCACAATATCAGAATCGATCTAGAATTAGAGGAATACTCTATATTTTTGATACACTTAGGATATTATAGAAGCAAAGTCATGTAACAAGGAGACCCTAATGTACTAGTTACTATAGTCCGAGTAATGCATAAAGTATTTAAGGATAGGCTCTATAAGGATTTAATAGTCTATATTGATAATATTATTATCTTTACTAAGACCTATGAATAGCATATTGCCACACTCATGATAGTATTATAACACTTATAAGATGAAGAATTCTTTCTTAAAATAAGCAAATGTCAATTCTTTCCTAATAGACTGAAGATTTTAGGTCATATTTTGACCTCAGATGGATTCTATATTGATCCTGTAAAGAGAACAATAATATTAACCTTTCCAACTCTTAAAAGGAAGAAAGACCTCTGAGGCTTTCTTGGAATTGTTAATTATCTTAGTCATTTTATTCTTAGCTTGGTATCTTATGTAAGCACATTATTAGAATTATAAGGAGAGACTAAGAAATAGGAATGAACAGATATGTATAACACAGTATTTGAAAAACTGAAAGAACTCGTAAATTCTCTTTATATTTTAAAATCCTACAATAATGTATCTATTGAATTCAAATATCTAATTTGTAATGCTAGTGATATAGGTTTAGGATCTTGGATTGGTCAAAGTCTCCTTACTTATATCAGACTATTATACTTTCACTCTAAAAAATTTAACCTAGTTCAATTAAACTATCCAACCTTCCAAAAGGAATTATTAGTAATTATTAAATCATTAAAATTTTTTGAAGTACAACTTAGAAGTCATAAATTTACTATCCTTACAGATCACAAACCATTGATTACCTTTTGTACTTAAAAACCTGTAAGCTAGAAACTTAGACATTGGCAAGACCTCCTTATAGAATTTGACTGTGAAATTCAGCATACAGCAAGAAAAAAAAACTTAATAGTGGATATCTTATCAAGAAAGTATAAATACCCTAATATTCCTACTATAGAAGATAATTATATTCCTACTAGTATCGACCCTCCTCCTCACCTCTATACTAATACCTTAACCTCTTCTTTATACCTCCAAGCTTCATCCTCCAAAATGGTTTCTTATAGAGCCATCAACTTCCAGCATATTAATTGTAACTTCAATAAGTATAATGGAAGAGCCGTGGAGCTCGGACATTATTTCTCTTACCCATACTATGAAACTGAAGCAGAAGCAGAAGATGACCATGAGTATAAAGTACTCAGCTATAAATTGGAAGCCTTTAATGCAGAATCTCTCACCTCTATTGATACTGAACTATTCAATGAGTACCAACTCAATAATACCGAAAAACTCAAGGTAGAACCTATTCTATAAATAGCAACTAAAAACAAAGAAAAAAAGCCTTTGACTCCTCTATTAATATCAACTCCTATTGATATCACTCTTATTCATGCCAACTATTAATAATATAAGTATATATATTAGTCTATATACCAAGATTTTTACTATCCCACATATAGCAGCTCTCATATGATACATAACTGCATATTTGTAATTAAGATCTATACCATCTGCAATACCCTAGGATATGGCAGCCTCAACTATACCCTCATGGATTCAGTTCTTTAAAAGGAGAAGGAATTCCTTAAGAACTATTTGGATAACCTCAACACAGTCCAAGATTCTTATAAGAAAATAGCAGAATCAGTTTCTGCTTCTCCTCCTACCAACTCTTGTGAAGAAGCACTTAGTAACTACATAAGAAAAATCTGCCGAAATATACCAATTGCACCTCAATAACTATAGAACCCTGCACCAACCTCTTCTGGAAATAACATTAATAATATCTTCCAGACTGCTACAGTTACTACTTATTCCCAAAAGAGAATAGCAGTCAATGAAACTCCTACTATCATTCCTGCAGAATCATCCTGATCCTCTAGACGATATTGCAACTTCTGCAAATGACTAGGGTACAACGCCGCTACCTATGAAAAGAAAAAACCCACGGTTATTGATTTCAATTAATGGATTAAACTAATCCTTAATAAGCTTATCAACGACAAGTATATTATAAATGGTTGAGAAGACAATAAGGATTTCTTTATTATATAATAGTTGGATCTCAGAAATAGAATAAAAGCAGTATACTAAGCATATATGAAGGCATACTCTATCTGGAAGGATTACTATGATACCTCGGAATAGCGTAAGGATCATAGGATCAAAGATGAATTTTTGTATATCAGAAAGATATATAGAGAATGGAGATTGGTCTTATTCAGTACTTTCAATATTGAAGGTAAGAACTATCTTAAGCTAGTAATTAATAAAGCGCATGAAGTAATAGCTCATAGTAGAATTGAGAAAACTATGAAATATTTTACTAACCAATATCAATACCAGTCCTTCTCTGAGTTGGTTAAGGAGTACATTAGAAGTTATGATACTTGTCAATAGACAAAGTATTCCAACAAACTACCTCTCAGACTTGTTACTCCTTTATATATACTAGAAAGACCTTGGTTAGATATTTCGATGGATTTCCTTAAGTTAGCTCCTGTCTTTATCAAATACTCTCTCTTGTATCCAAATATTCTAGCTGATGAAGAATATATTATCTGTATTTCATGCCTTTAGATGATTATCAATAGATAATCAGGATTTAAATTTTTTATTCCCATTCCTGATAATTTTACAGTGGAACAATATACCACTTCCTTTGATATTTATATAGTCCTAATTATGGAATATCTTTTATATATTGTTTTTGATCGCAATACTCTTTTTATGTCATTACACTTCTAGGACTAGGCTAGAAAGAATAAAATTAAATTGGAACTGTTTACTATGTATTATCCTCATATAAATGGACAATTTGAGATCGTAAATAAGAAAATCTTGTAAGTAGCAAGAGTATATAAAGTTGAAGGATCTGACTGGCTATATAAATTACCTAAAATTTAGTTAAAATTGAACTCTAGATTTAATAGTGCTAGAAAAAGTAGTCTCTTCATAACCTAACTAGGAATTAGTACACATCAAGGAGCATCCCTGCTACCTTGTCCTATTAATGTATTTGCACCAGCAAATGAATATTACAATAATATCTCATAGGCACTCTATAATGCTAAGAAGATATAAGTGACATAAGTGAATAAACATTATAATGTAGTTAAGTTCTCAGTTAGACAATAAGTCATGCTATCCTTAGAAAATATAAATATACTAAACGTTTTACCCAAGTTAAAATCTTGATGGCTAGGCTCTTTCTTGATCATATCTACTAATTATACTCAAAATAATTATAGTCTAGACTTATCCCCTTAGTCTAATCTTAATCTTATATATGATATCTTTTATATTTTAAAACTCAAACCATATTATCAAAATAATCATACTTAGTTCCCTAACAGACGATCTCTAGAACCAGGACCAATTAATGATAATCAATATAAAGTTAAAAAAGTATTGGAATTTAAAATAGTACCACAATCTAGTAAATGTCAATATAAGGTTAGATGGTTAGGATATACTCTAGAATATAATTCTTGAGTAAATACTAAAGATATTACTACTGAAATTCTTTAGGATTTCTGTATCAGAGGAAGTCTAGAAGATACCTTCAAGAGATAATGTATTAAAGAAGGAAAACAAGGACCTTGGACAAGAGATAAAACTCAAGCTTTTATTCAATAAAAACAGGATCGCATTATAAATAAATCTCCTAATGACAAATACATCAATACTAATATACTTTAACTATCCCTTAAGATAGGATATGTGGAAACTAGGATTATAGAACAGAATTACTAATATAGTAAAATCTGTTCAAAGTAGGGAAGTGTAATAAGAGATATTATTTCTTATTATTTTATTTATCTCATATTTTTTATATCAGTTATTAATTCATAACTATTAAATCTGGTAGTTAGTTATTTAACAGAACTTGCCATCTCATGTACACCCTCAAGGATATAGTACTGCCTTAGTATAGCCCCATTTCCTATGACTCATATATTTCCTATGACTTATATAGTACTACCCTACAGCAAGTGCCATATTCTATTTATTTTGAAGTATCAGATACGTTATTGAACAAGTATAAAAGGAGCATGGATTTTCCTCTAGATTCTTCTCCTTATACTACTCAGATAGACAACAACCTACAACAGATCAGTTAGTTAGCAAATAATCTAAGCGGAGATTACACTTATTAATTAACATTCCTAATGGAACTCCCTACCTTATAACAACTACTCTTCTAAGGCAATCCCTTAGCAGAATCGGTATATACATATATCTGTTCTAGTGAATATAGATTGTATAAACAGTACTGATTAACTATTATCTAGTATTATTCATTATATAACTTATCCAACGAATTGAGTTTTTATAAGTTGAGTCGAGTTAAAATCAGCCCATGATATACACTAATCCTATAAAAAAGATAATGGCTTTATCAAAGTACTAAATCTATTTTGAATTATTTTCTAAAAGATTAAAAGTAAGATAAGTTTATTGAAATATTGAATATACTTGCCTATTAATTATTCAAAGGTTGATAAAGGATATAGTACTATAAGTTATCATCAAAAGTAATTTAAGATAAAAGTATTCTTCTTATAAAAGATTATAATAATATATTTGTCTAATAGTTATTCCATATTATTTAGGATACTATTATTTGTCTTTTGAATTAAAAATATAATGTTATAGAAATTATTGATATAGGTATTATTAGCTATCATCATACTATATATTATAAGTAAATTAAGCTATTAGTTTAGATTATACTAATTTTAAGTATTCTTATAGCTTTTTCTTTTTCAAATTATTCCTAAAATATATAGGTTATTCTCTAAACAAATAAACAAGTAAATAATAAACAACAGGAAATTTTTTATATATTCAAAACTCAAATAATTTCTATATTACCTCATATAGTCTAATATAATAACTATAAAGATATTGTTTGACTTTATTAGTATTATTAATTGTTTATAACTATAAAGTAGTACAATTAGAACCTTTATAAATATATTTATAAATATATTTAATAACTTGAACTGATTCATAAACTTCTATATTAATATATGTTTAATAATGTTAACTTAAATAAAGATTATATAGTATAACCCAATGATTATTATATTGAAAACTATTTGTTCTAAAATATATTAAACTATTATTCTACTATTGATATAAAAAGTATCCATTATCTGAAATAATTATTGAATCTTGAAATACTTTAAAAAATTATTTACTACATTATAGGGAGTTATATTTGCTATTCATATATGGTACTTATTAATAAGTAGTATTATAAGGTCTATAAACTATAGATATTCTAATAATAGTTAAAAGCTCATTAGTAGGATCTTGAATTTGAAAGAGTAATTTAGTAGATATAATTTCATTAATCTTCTTAAATATTAAAAAATAATTATCTTAATATAAAAATAATAATAAATATATATAAGATAATCTATACTTTTAATATTTAATTATCTAAATATATCTTAAAAATCTACTAAAGATTTCTTTAACCTATAGTTGATAAAGTAAATCCTATTACTTTAGATAGAATATTTATGCAATAATATCTAAATAATCTAGTATAGATTGATAAAGTAAAAGTTTATCTTAAATTTCTTTCTAATTTAGATTTACAGTAAAGATAATAAATAATATAGACTTTCTAAAATACTATACAATTGCTATTGAATCTTAAAAAAGCTATTATATAAATTGATTACTATCAAGAAAACTACTTAGTAGTACTATTGTTTTTTCTAATATAGCAGTATTTACTTTATCTTAAACTATTATATTTGCTAGTCTATTATAAAGATCTAAATGTAAGCTTACTTAATTTATATAAATTTACTATAGCTTTACTTGATCAATAACTGCCTAAGCATCAATAATATATTATTAGAATAATTTACTAGAGACAAAGAGGGTAATAGATTTAAATAATCAATAATATAAACAGAACTAATAGTATTATCATTATAATAATCACTTAGGTAATCTATCTTTATCTCGACTTTATTGTAATCTAGATAACTAATTCCATCTATATTCTCTATAAGAAAATAATAAAATATAATATAAAAGAGTATATACTGTATAGTTAGAATTAATAGTTCAAAATAGAGAATTAACTATTGAATATTATTTAGTAAAGATAATATTACAATAAGAGGCAAGATTATATTCATCTGGAATGATTATAGTAATCTTATTTATTATCAGAAGATTATATCATTGATAATATTATATATTATTAACCAATAATTTTATTTGAGAATTAAGAATTATTTACATTTAGTTTTGTGATATATTTTAAGATACAGGTTGAATTCTTTCATAAGTTGTATAATAAAAAGTAATAAATAGATTATAATAATGCAACATAAGTAATAACTTTTCTAATAGTATAATATCAATAATTGCAGAGAATATATATTCTCTAAGATAGATATATAGTTGTATAATTGTCTTATTAGAATCATAAAGAAAGATTTATACAAATAAAAGATAAGTAGTAGAAGAATATATTAAAGGTTCTATAAGATAATAAAGAGCTTTATTGATTTGAAAATATTAGATTCCTCCTATAGTTTAGAAATCTTTATAATATTTAAGAGAAACAAAAGCTAATGCAGAGTTATATTTTCATATATATATTTAAAAATGATTAGATATATTTATAGAATCATATAATAAAGAGTATAAAAGAGAAGGTAAAGGTTGTATAAGAGGAATAGAAATATCTTTTTGATTACAGTAAGTATTGAATAATAGGTTTTATTTTATACTTAAATATTTATAAATATATTTATTTAGCTAATAGAGAGTTAAATATTTTGGGCATAGAATAGATATTAAACCTAAATAGTATTATAATCGAAATAGAGTTATACTATTAAATACTAAGAAAAGTAGAGCTACTACTAGAATTAATAGTATTAATTACTAAATTTATATTAGTAATATAATATTATAAAAATAGAATAAAACCTCTTACATTAGATATATTAAAAAGAGAAATTACTATTGCTGTTTTTCTCTATCTTTATCTATATAACTATTATCTAGTTTGAGAAGTAAACTATATAATTATAAGAATCTTAGTTAGAATCTTAACTATTAAGAATAATAAATATTTACTAACTAAATATTATTTGTAAGTTAATTATTTAAGCTCCTTTCTATTAAACTGATAGGTATCAAAGTCTATAGGATTCTTATAAAAATAACAAAGGTAGCAAAATATTAAATCTATTATATTATAATATTTTAAATATAAAAAAGTAATAATAAAGATAAAAATAGTAGGAGTAATAGTAGATATAGACTATTAAGAGAGTTTAGTAGAAGAGTTTAATGGAAGAGATATAAAAGTAAGGTATATAGAGATATGAAGGAGAAATAGTAGAAAAAATAATAGAAGAGATAGATAAAGTATTATTAAATATATAGAAAAAGAAGAAGATAAAAAGTATACAAAAAACCTATCTTTAGATATAAAACCTACTCTACTCTTTTTTTATAAATCTTTAGATTATGCTTTGGTTTTTATATCTGCTCCTTTTCTTATGAGTTATTAGATCATACTTAATCCAATCTAGATTAGACTTATATATAAATAAATTAATACTATTCCTAATACTTTGAGTAATTTTAGTATTACCATAATAAATTAAAAAACCCATAAAAAGTAAAGTATCTCTAAGTCAAAGTTCAACTATATATTTAGCTTACTATAATACTAAGTTACTACCTTTATAATTACTATATAGTATAATAGTATTAGAAACTAATTATATATTCTTCTAGTCTTAATGAGGTTATAAAATACTATCAGATATCATTTATTAATTAATAGTAAAATCTGACTAAAGGTTACATAATAACTAGAATAATTAAGGAAAAAGAATATTAGTAAGCTTATTATATGATTCTAGAAAGATAAACTTTAAACAATCCTCAAGATAGTACCAAAAAGGTTAATTTTTGTCAATCTAACTTCTAAAAGTAGATTGTTAAGATAAGTAATCCTTACTATAAAAGATATCGAAGCTACTATTAGTCTAAATTGCATAATAATATATTAGAAACTCTTTTTAATAATTAATTTTTCTATGATAATATATATCAATTTTAGAAATCTATTGATTAGTTTCCATTAAATATTATATTAAAGATTCTAAAATCCTAAAATAATATATAAGTAAATAACCATTTTTATTATAAATCTCTAGATACTTAATAATAGATAGAAATTTATAAAAAGTAGAAAGTTTAGAAGAAAATATAATTAGTAAAGAATATTAACCTAGATATATATTTAATATAAAGATATATAGTTAAATATTTGGAATTTTTATATCCTTTTTATTTTTAAAAGACTATTTTAATACTGCAATAGAAGTAGGAGCCTCCCAATAGATTTGATTGCTTTTTTTTAACTCCTACGATTATAAATACCTCTTAACATATTACTATAATCCCTTTACTTAGTGAAGATTATTTTCATTAAAAGTACTACTTAAAAAAAGATGATTTAATCTTGTATTAAAAACGTTACTGAAAATAGTTGTAGGTTTATTATATTAAGGGAAAGTAGTAATAGAAGTGGTAATGGAAATAGTAATAGTAGGAATGGTAGCAAAAGTAGTAATAGAAATAGTAGTAGGAGTCACAGTAGGAGTAGCAATAGAAGTAATAGTGGAAGTAGTAGTAGAAGTAGTAGTGAGAGTAATAGTAGTTATTAAACTCTTTCTATAATACTATTAGATAAGTATATATTAAGAGTAAAAAAACCTATAGAAATAGTAAAAACCTATAATAATAATAAAAACTTATAATTAATAAAAGATAAAAGACTTGTCAGAAGAGTGAGCTTATAAAAGAGTAAGCTTGTAAAAAAGTGAGTTTGTGAGAGAATGAAATGAGCTAGTAGGATAAACCTATAGAAGAATAAGATAAGTAAGTAGAAGGAGTAAGTAAAAGAAACTAATAGGAAAAGCTAGTAGGAGAAGCTGAAGCTAAAGCTAAGTAGTAAAAGAAATTAGTAAGAAAAGCTGAAACTGGCTAGTAGGAGAAGCTAGTGGGATAAGCTGAAGCTAGTTAATAAGAGAAGCTAAAGCTGAGTAGTAGAAGAAGTTGGTAAAAGAAGTTGAAGCTAGCTAGTAAGAGAAATTGAAGCTAGTTAGTAGGAGAAGTTGAAGCTAGCTAGCGAGAAAAGTTAAAACTGGCTAATAGGAGAAGTTAAAGCTAGCTAATAAGAGAAGCTGAATAGAAGGAACTGGTAAGAGAAGTAAAAAGCTTAAAAGTTAAAAATAGCAAAATATACCTATATTTGAATTCCTAGTAGTAGCATATAATTTTAGTAAAGTTAAAAAGTCATGAAATTTTAAAGCTAAGAAACTACCAATTTTTTAAAGCCAAGAAGCTACCAATTTTTTAAAGTCAAGAAATCATATTTTTTTTTTTGATTAGTCTATACCTAGCTTAGTTAGAGAAAAAGTCTTTTTAGCCCTTAACGGAGCTACTGAGAATTAAATATAGGTACTGACTATATAAGTAGAATAGGCTAGATACTACTAATAAAACCAAATACCTAAAAGAATGTAAATATTATTTTATAAATATATAAAATCAGATCAGTATTAGTTTAAGGCTAAGTACATATTAAACCTTTTCTATATACTTGATCTACTATATATAAATATAATGTAATAAATATAATACTTAGTTATATTAGATTAGTATTAGCCTAAGTCTATATTAAACCCCTTCTATATACTTGATCTATAGGTAAATATAAAGATTTTTTCCAATTTATCTAATTGTACTATTACTTAGCAAATCTATATAAGCTAGCAAATCTACATAACCATATATATAATAACTATATTAGATTAGCATTAACCTAAGTGCATATTAAATTCCTTCTATATAAAGATTTTTTCTGATTTATTTAGTTATACTATAATATTTTATCTTAATAACCTCAGTATAATATAGATATAATAATAGTTTTATATTTTTTTAATATTTATTTTATTATTATATATTAAATTTTTTATAATAACTAATTTATTTTTTTTTATAATAGTTTTTAATACTAGTTTTTTATAATATTTTTTTATAATAATTTTTTAAATATTATTTTATTTTATATTTTTTAACTATTTTATTTTTTTATTTAATTATTATATAGTAAAAAAAAAAAAGTATTAAATATATAAATTACTTATATTATTTTTATATATATTTAATAGTTAATATATAAAATTAAATATATTATTATTACTTTTATTTTTAAAATAATCTTAAATAATAATATTTTTAATTTTTAATTTTTTTATTTATAACTTTTAATTTAAATAAAATTATTTATATAATTTAATAAATTTTATTTATTAATACTAAAATTTAAAATAAATATTAAATAATATTATTTATTTATTTATAAAAAAATTTAATAAATAATTTTAGATTATTTAATTATTATTTTAACTTAGCTATTAATAATATAATATTTTATTTATTTATAAAAATATTATATTATATTTTTTATATTATATATTATTAAATACTAATATTAAAATATTTAAATTTTATTTTAAACAATATTTTTTAATTTATTAATTATATAGTAATTATTTTTTTTATTTATTTTAATTATTTATTATATATTTATTATTATTAAAATAACCTTTTTATTTATTTTTTTATCTTTTATTATTATAATATAATATTTTTTTATAATTATTTTTTAAAATTATAAAAAATAATTAAATATTTTATTTCTTAATTAATATTAATTCTTATTATTAAAAGCTAAAGAAAATATATTATATATTTTTTTTAATATTATTATATATTTAATTATAATTTTATCTTTTAAATTTTAAAATAATATTATTATTTTTAATTTATTATTTAATTTTTTAATAATATTATTTTTTTTATTATAGTATATTATTAATATTTAAAAAATTATTTTATTAATTTATAGTTTTTTATTTTTAAATATCTATATATTTATAATAATTAATTAATAATATAATATTAAAAATACTTATTCTATATTATTTATATAATTTTAATAAATTTTTATTTATTTTAAAAATATTTATTAAAATACTTTTAATATTATTAAATATTATCTTTTAATAAAACTTAAATATTTTTATTAAAATTAAAATTTAATAAGTTTTTTAATTATAAATATTTATTAATTTTATATTATAATTAATATATATATATATATTTAAAAATATAATATAAAATATTTTTTATTATTATTATTATATTTTTTTTAAATAAAATCTTTTTAATAAATTATTAAAAATATTATTTTATTATTTATTTATAATAATATATTAAATTAAGTTTATATAATTTATATTATTTATTTTTTTATTTTTTATTTACTTTTAAATAGTTATTAAAATTAAATAATATTCATATTTTTTTAATATAATTTATTTTTAAATATTTTTAAATATTAAGTTTATAAATTTTTTATTATATTTTTAATATAATTAGTTATAACTTTTAATATATTAAATATAAAAAATATAACTTATAAAAATATAATTTTATATATTTTATTTCTAAAAATATACTTTTTTTTTTAAAAAATAATTATCTACTATTATTAGTTATATTTCTCAAGACATTTTTTTTACCTATTAGTAGTAATAATATATAGCTTATATTTTATTTACCTTATTTATTTACTATTAGCTCTTAGAATATAACTTGTATTTTTTGCTAAAATCTTTAGACTGGATTCTGTAGCAATTTTGCTTAACAGGTACAGGGATTAGTATCTGACATCCTATAGAGGTGTCTTTTAGCTCTTGAGTTGAGAATTTTTGGTCGACCAATGTATAGTATGGGCTGAAGTTTCTGAGCTGTCTTTCACACTTTAATTAATCCGCCTCACTGTGGTTCTTGGAATCTCTGACTCCTTGTTAATGTCGTGCTGAGAAAACCCCTGGGCACTCATTTCTAGTACCCTTACCCTCTCCACCCTAGTACATTCACGTCACTTGCCTGTATCTTGATCGGTCGGCATGGTGTGGTTGAGAGAATACAGTGATGCGAGAGCAGAAAAGTGGTTGCAACTACCTAGGATGGGCCATTACTTTTGGTTCCTGTACAAGACACAATACTCTCTAATCAATAAAAGTAACTTTCAAACTTCATTAAATCAATTTCAAACATGAAACAAAACCCAATTTAACCTTACTACTTCAACTCCTTCCAACCTTTCTATCCCTCCATCCCTTCTACATCCTCTTCGCTCTCTTCCTCCTCCCCAATATTCACCTCCGCTAACTTACTTCCCCCTTTTCCCAGGCCCTCCACCGCCTTCACTCCCTTACTCCCCAGGTACAGAAACGCCTCACTTTTATAACTATCAATAAAGCTTACAAAGGCATGAAACAATCCCAACCTCTCCTCCTCCTCAAACATCCTCCCATACACAAATTTTTCCTTAAATTCATCAATCTCCTTTTTGTATCTTTCAAATTCCAGAGCATCCCTGTCAGGAAACTGTTGACATTTTTTATTGTATGAATCAAACACCGGATGGTCCAGTAACAGTCCCACTCCTGGCGCTTTGGGGATCGCTAATGGGACATCCGTGTACGTGGTGGGGATTAAAGCTGGATCAGTGCCGCAACGGACTACTAGTAGCGCGAGCCCAATCATCTTTCGAATTTGGTGCATCATGAATGATTGCCCGTGGACGCGGAGAGAGAGGTATTCGACGTCATTAATGAGAATGGGTTCTTGCGCGATGAATGTCTTGATGTGTCGTTTCGCGGAAGGGTCATGGAATGACTTTTGAATGGTGTAGTTGTGGAAGTTGTGTGTGCCGCAGTAGGATTGGAGGACAGTGCGGATGCGTTGGAGGCGCTCGGGGGGGAGGCGGAACAGACGTTTGCGGGAGAGATGGAAGGATTTGATACATTTGACGAGGACGTCGGGGATATTTTTTGAGCCAGGGCTGGCATCCATAGTTGTAGTGGTCTCCGTAAAGCATGTAGCCCTCGAAGCTGTGCTTGCATCATCTATTGTAGCGGTATTCTCGTCTTCAACTGCCGTTGTACCCTCGGCGGTGGCTCTGCTCTCTCTGGACTTGACACTTGCAGCAGCAGCTCGCTGCTTGATCTCCTTAGTCAACTCATCGTCAAAGAGTGCTTCATCCGCTTCTTCCAAATCTGCCCTCGAGTACCCCCTTGCCTCCAGTATCTTATCCACTTCTGCCTGTACGTCATCCCAAAACCCCAATACCTCCTTCTGTCTTTCCTCCCATCCCTCCAGATCATTCTCCTCCACCGCATGCTTCCTCAATATCTTGCCCAGATAACTCCCTGGGTGTGGAGGTAGAAACACATAGCTCGGGATCAGATACTCATAGACTCTCGAATCACACAATTGGTAGCAATTGAAGCTGCTTAACGTCCTCAAAATTCCCCAAACCCGAATCTGATCCGGTAGATGGCTATTGATCTTCTCGACAATATCTTCATCTTCAATGATCAGTTTCAAGCTGATGACGTTTCCTGCGGCGTGCACTCCCTTATCTGTTCGTGCACAGCGGACGAGAGACGACTTCTTGGGGTCATTGGAGTTGGCTCGGGAGATTGCACCTGCACGGACAAAGGCCTCGAAGAGGTCACCTTCAATAGTTTTATTGGGGTAGTTGAGTTGCATGCCCTTGTACCCATGGCCAGAGTAACCTACCAAGACCGCAACTTTACGTTTTGGACGACGGACCTCCTTCTCTACTTCCTCTGCACCTTCTCCTGCGGGTGTCTCGGTAGCTTTATCTCCTTCCAATCTGGCACGTTTACTCGACGGCTCAGCTAAGCGGCCTGGCTCGCGTGTTTCTAGGTTGCGGCTTTTGGCGCCCATTGAGATATCAGCCCTAGCTCGTGACACCCGAGATTGGTGGTGTTTATAGGCGAGTGGGAAACCCTACCTGTACGCAGTTCTTCCCATTTCTTTTTTTCCTTTCTTCCTCTCGCTTCGGCCTTGCTTTGTATTCTGATGTCCCCCCCGGCGGTCATAGCTGCTGCCTTTCTTTCTGTTTTCCACAAATCCTCCAGAATGTCCATTTTGATTGTCGTGCGGTGATCCCAGGCTAAGGTTGGCGGGGTGATTGCTGCTGCTGTCGAATTCCATCTTCGCATAATTGGCATGCCCCGGCACAGCAGGAGAGCCACCTGGTGGAGAAACCGCAATTGAGACATGGGTGCCTGCTGTAGTAGGGGGGGTGATAGTGGAAGGGAGAGTGGGAGCCATAGGGCTGCCTATCATTTCAGCATCCATCTTTTTTGGGGGACCTCTATTGAACGTTTCGTATCTATTTGTAAAGTAAGATTTCTCTAACTTTTGCATATCCTAGTTGAAATCTTGGCAACAGCTTATTTTTTGCATGACAGCTGTTAGACTTCCTCCATCGACATCGATCCCCCGTACACAATGCGACCCCTAACTGACACTGAAACCGAGCGCCTCTTCGAAAAGCTCGCCAACTAGTTCGTCCCTCCTGTTTTCCCACCAATCCCTCTAATCCACTCCAACTAACGCCCCTCTCCAACAGCATAGGCCGCAATATTACGTACCTCATCGATCCCCCCAATGACCCCCACTGTTTCCGTATCCAAAAAGACCGGGTCTACTACGTACGGACGCACATCGCCAACCTAGCCACCAGTATCTCTCGCGCCTCACTCTGCTCCCTCGGCACCTGTTTCGGGAAATTCACAAAGACTGGAAAGTTCAAGCTGCACATTACAGCACTGGATCATATAACGCAACACGCCAAGTATAAAGTCTGGGTTAAGCCAAATGGAGAGATGCCATTTTTGTATGGGAATCATGTATTGAAGGCGCATATAGGAAGGATGGGAGAAGGTGTGCCGGAGCATCAGGGGATAGTGGTGTATAGTATGAATGATACGCCGATTGTAAGTGTGCCTTGACAGAGCTGGTGGAAGGGGGTTAGTGGCTGGAGATGGAGGTACATGGCACTAACAGATTCCTCTTCGATACAGGGCTTCGGTGTTACCGCCCGCTCAACAGCAGAAACCCGCCGCCTAGATCCTACCGGAATAGCAGCATTCAGACAGGCTGATATTGGGGAATATCTAAGAGACGTACGTGCGCCCTGCATGCCTTCACCGTCAAAATATAAAACTGATCTCCCTCGCAGGAAGATACCCTCTTCTGATCCCCTTCATGCCTTTCATTTTGGTTCTAACAAAAGTATCCGGCGTTCCTGTCATTTCCTCATTGCTATCGTGTGTATGATAATACAAAGCATCGAAATCTACATAATTCTTGAGTCTCAAAAACCACAGAATGCACATTAACTAGGAAGGATCCCGCTTCCTCGCCAGTGGTGGTCGCGGAAAACTACGTTCAACTAGGGAAGCTCTAGAAACCACAAGGAAATATGGCATAAAATTTGCATAGGCAGCACATGCTGCGGAGCCCTAGCGAAAAACGTGCAACAACTATTGACTGAAAGGTACACACTTGTACTGCCCCCCAATTGATTACATTATCAGAGTGTTTTTTTACCTGACAAAAACAAAGCCATTCACTTTACCATACCATAAAAAACGCTGGACAATAGCCTCATCGATGCATGCACGTCTGCCCACTCCCATCCCACCTTCTCCACACTACCACCCATACTTTCCCCCCGCCTCCCTCCGATTCCTCTTCCCCTCCGCAAATGCCTCTTCTAACGCTCCCTTCTGGTGCTGGGCCGCATTCAGCAATTGCGTCAACTGATGCTTCCCCGGCGCAATACTCCTCACCGGATTCACACTCGCCACTCTCTGCGCCTCCTCGCTCCTTGCCAATAAGGTATTCGACGCATACTCCGTGTTAACATCAAACGTCGCGATTTGTGAAATATCCGGCATATTATTCTGACCACGGCCTTTCCGACCGAGAAGTTGCCGCATTGCAGTATCATCAAGACCGATGGTTTGCGCAATAGATTCGAGGGAGTTGGGGTTGGATGTAAGTTGCATGGAGGTTTGGTAGGCAAGGTTGGGGTCGTAGTGGGCGTTGGGGTCGTGGTGGGCGCTGAGGTCGTAGTAGGCTTCGGAAGATGGTTGGGGGGTGGTTTCTGATGGTACAGTGGCGGAGGTAACCAGGAGGGGTTTGTATTCTGCGACAGGTTTTGTCGAGGAGATATGCGTGGGTTCTGTAACTGCGCCGAATAAGGAGACTTTGGATTTCGATTTCTCTGGTACTGAGGCCGTCCTAGCCCCAATACCTCCAGCTACTCCTTCAGACCCGGGGGCTTTCTTCTTTCGAAACGAGCTCATGGGTTTTATTGTTCTTCTCGCGACATTCTGTGGCATAAACTGTACCACAGGCTTCGGTGGTGGCTGCCGCTTGACCTCTTTCTCCTTCCCTTCCTCCTTCAACCGTGGCCCAGATACCTCTTCCTTCTCCAGTCGTGGTTTAGGTATAGCTACATCACCATCACCATCACCATTCCTTGCCTCTCCATCACCATTCCATGCCTCTCCATTCCCATTCCATCCCTCTCCATCCCTATTCAATCCCTCTCCATCCCCAGATATGACAACTAACCCTATATCCTCCCTCTTTGCCGCCCCACCCCCCAACACATTCTCCTTTCTCGAAACACCCAATGCTACTCTCCCAGTAGCCATCCCACTCCAATTCTCACTCCGATTCCCAGTCCCTGTCTCACTCTTCCCCCCAATACCATTCTGCACTCTCTTCTTCGGCGCAGGCAACATACTCGCCAACCCCCCTCTCAGACCGCTCCCCCCGCCTATCCTCGCCCGCTTATTCGGTGGTCCATCATCACCCGCATCCCCAGCACCTTCCTCCGCCTTTGCTAAACCGACAACAATCTTCCTCGAGCCGCCCGATGAAGCTACGATTGGTGATGGCCCAGCTTTAGATTTTGGTTTCGGTAATAGAGCGCTGAGGGATGAGGATAGTGAGCTCGATGCTGCGGGCTTTGAGGGAAGTGTTGGAGCAGTTATTTCGGAGTCGGAGTCAGAGCTATAGTCGACGAGAGCCATCGCTATGGAACAAGTGAGTACTCTGGGAGGGAGCTATTTGCGGGGTTCCATATGAACGCGATACTAAAGTCTTGGCGACTGGATGACACGTCAATCAAGTTTGGGGGTTAAGTCTACCAGCAAAACAATACGTCAATTGGCGTAATTGTTCAAATATTGGTCAATATAACAGTAATACAAGCGCACTTAACCTTTTAAAACGTCTGAAAGCTCGCTCCATAATTCATTACGAACGAGCACTGAATTATTAATACCCAAAACTCTCTTCCCAGTACCACACACCCACCCCTTTCCTATTATCAATTGTTCTTCCCACCGCTTCTCTAACATCTGCTGTCATCCCTTCTGGTCCGCACACCAACACAGCCATATCATCCCCCTCCATACACGCATCTAATTCTTGCTCCAGCACCAGGGACAATGTTGGCCTAGTATACCGCACATTGCCTGTCGGGATAGAACTAGGAACCGCATTCTTTACCCGCGGAAGTAATTCCAACTCCGCCTCTCCTCTTGCACGCCCAACCCCCGTACCGGTAAGATATAGCTCTAGCGATGATGTAAAACTCCTCAGAGCCACATCCTTCAGCTCCGAAAACGCCCAATGTGTCTCCAGAGGGTCGGAAACCGACCACACGAAACGAACACAGGTGCCTGTGGGCGGTTGGGCGTGGAGATATTTCACCCACGGAACACAGAAGCTCCCTCCTACACCACCACCAATGAATAGAACACGAGTATATTTTAATAGATTTGGGAAAGAGGCTTGCGATGGTAAGAATATGGATGCTGAGATTTTCAAAGCTTGTTCCTCGTATGGGTTAGTAGTAAGAAGGGATGATGCCTCCCCGCGCTGGGTAAGCTCGACAAGAGATTTGGTAAATCCATCCCGCACTCGCATGACGAGTTTCAAACGCTGCTCAGCCTCACTGAATGCGGCTACTGTAAAGGGATTGGCACGCATACCACCACGTAGTCGATGGAGACGAGGAATTGTTAGAAAAATATGGGCACCAGGAGAGATTTCAATCGTTTCTGGGCGGTTGATGAGCACGTCCACCTCAAGCATGCAGCCGCTACCGATCATCTTGACTTCGGCCTGGCCCCACCGGGTAGAGAACCATCGTGAAGTGTAGTCCCACAACCAGAGGGACGCTGTGAAGAGGAGGTATGGATGGGGATGGGTTACATGGTTCCAGATTGTGGGGATAAGGGCAATGGCGAGAAGGATGTGCGTAAAGTAGAAGGTGGTAAAGTATTGGGAAGGGGCATGGCGGATAAGAGAGAGGGATGTAATGTATATGGTGGCCTTTGAGGAGCGAGTCAGCCTAAGCTATCTCTCGAGTGATGAAGCGGTCTATTGTGACTGAGACTCACAAACATAATAAACCCAGCAACACCAAACATGATATCCCAATCTAAGAGATGAAAGAGCCGACCGGTAACCCAAAAATAGTTGAGGTAGAGAGTTGCATGGAAGCATATGAAGGTGAATATTAATCTCCCAAGCCATCTGTGGATGACATTGACCCGGTCATGGGAATAGTGAAGGAGGTGCCTGTGTAGGAACGATCGTGACTTTCCAGCAAGGAAGAAATGAAGCGGTAAATTCGAAAAAGCGAGAGTTCCAAACGCTTTCGTGAGGTGGATGTAGTCTGATTTCCTAGCATTATTCCATAAGATTATATTCAACAGTACAGGTGCCTCAAGGTTCGTTTCACCCTCATTTGTTCCACTGATTCCCAACCACAGCTGCCATATTACACATGCCACCCCCCCAACCCACATCCCCACCGTGCCCAACTCCGGAGATGTAGACAGCGCAGGTGCATAGAAAAACCTCCATTCAAACCGACTAATGGTTGGTGGAAAGGTGTCATGCTTGTGAGACCTCCGGTACGCACGCATTCCTGCTAACCCGAGCAAAACGAAAATCGGGGCCAGGCAGGAGATGAGGCCCGTTGCATCTAAGCTATCCCGCCGCGCCTGCCTCTCGTCGTCGGAGAGGTCTTTGATATACCAACCCATCACGCTGCCTTGGGTTCGGTGCAGGCCAAATGTTATCAATATACAAAGTACGCCGCTTGTAGGATATGGTGCTACCCTGTCGGTGCAGGGTTGCGCAGAGCCGCAACAAACAGGCATAGCAAATGTAGTTAAGTAATTTCCTTCCCCGCTTCCGAATCCCACATATATGAGGGACTTGGAGCGTAATGAAATACTTAATATATGTCCGGTCGAAGATACTACTACATACTTCAACATTGAACCGAGGTGACACAGCTTTTGAATCCCATATAGTTACTTCCTCAGGGTACCCTCTACCTCATAGTATCACACCCCGAGATGTTCAAGTTGTCAATTCAGGGTGTTAGGTAGATTGCTCAAAATTTCTCAATTCGAAGAGCTACTCTATGTACATATTACGTTCTGAAAATACATCTTGTGGCCTGGTAGATTGGCTAAGAGGCATTCATATGAAACTACCACTCTATGCATGTTTACCCTGAGGGAAATATACACTGTATTCAATGCTGCAGGCATTCTAATCGTTCGTTCCTGGAAACAATCCACATGTATAGTGAATCACCAATCCCTATATGTCCGCTTTGGGCACTGGCCAGGACAGCTAGAAGCATGGTAATAGCCTTGAAACGAAATGATGCGTTAAACAAGCGGACTCGACGAGCTATTAAAGTGTTTGGCAAAGTTCTCATAATCTATTGTCAGCAAGTATGTATAGTATACATGTGAGGAAACTCCGTAGCCGAGACCTGAATGGCATACAGGTATTTAGTTGCCGTTTTGGAATCAAACGGTCGAAGAAGTGAGCATTGCAACTTGATTTCTTGCGTTTAAGTGGAGAATTCATCTTCCTTGTGCTGAGAAACAAAGGGAACTGAAAAAGCGTGTCTTTTTACTTACAGCTCAATTGGTCAATTTTCATTCAGTAGAAGCAGCAAGATGCCGACTGTTGAACGAACACCAGTATGGCTGGATTGTGACCCAGGCAGGTTACCCCATTCTTCGCCAATGTGAAAGACTACTATTTTCCACAACTGTTCGCTAATCCGCGTGGAATGTAGGGCACGACGTAAGACACTCTTCAACTCCCTCGCTCCATCGGGGAGCCACAATCACTAATCACTCTTCGGGCTTCTCTAGGACGCATTTGCTATAATACTGGCTGCAGAGCACCCTCAATTGAACCTCCTCGGCGTGAGTTCACACCTCACAGCCCTCGATGACCTCCGGAGCAACGTTGCTAAGCTCTGCATCAGATATCTACAATCCACGGGAATGCTTCCCTTGACCGAGTCACAGAAAATGCCATCCGAGTTCTTACAGCCATCGGGCGAACTGATATTCCCGTCTTCCCCGGAGTTCGAAAGCCATATATGAGGCCTAGTGTCCATGCTCCCGACATCCACGGTCAGTGTCAGCCGATTTCAACGTCCGTATGGTTCAAGTTACCTAACAGGAGGATAGGTGAATCTGGTATCGATGGAACGAACCTCCTACCTGAGCCTGCAGTAGCTTTTCAAGCTGGGAATGCTATCCGGGCGATGCATGAAGCAATCATGGCTACCCGGTACCAGACCTGTGCGGTATGGTTCCATCGAGTTCCCATAAGTGGTGAAGGGCACAATGCTGATGATAGAGTTCTCATAGCTTGTGGCAACTGGGGCATTAACAAATGTAGCTCTGCTTCTCGCTGCATTTCCCGAAGTCGCTGACCATGTCAAAGAAGTGAGTATTATGGGAGGTTCCTTCATGGAGGGTAACATCACAAAGTATGCAGAATTCAATATATATGTAAATACTCCTCCACCCAACTCCTCCACCCACTCTCCCCAATACAGAAATCTAACTCCCATCTCTCCACATAGGCAGACCCCGAATCCTCCAATTCCATCTTCTCCAATCACGCCCTCTCCGGCCGCATAACTCTCATTCCCTTGGATCTAACCCACCAGGTCCTCGCCACTCCCACCGTCCTAGAGTCCCTCCTCAACCCCAAAAACCACATCCATCCCGAAGGCACCATCCTCCGCAATGGCACCACCGCTCTTCGAAAAATGCTCCACGATCTCCTAAGTTTCTTCGCCAGCACATACGCAAAAGTGTTCAATATTACTGAAGGCCCACCATTGCACGATCCTCTTGCCGTCGCTGCAATCCTTCCCCCCTCAGACCCGACTGAACAACAGCTAACGGCTATCCAAGGGGGACCTAGGTGGGAATGGGAGCATGCGAAGGTTATAGTGGACACCCATGGGGTGGAGGTTGGGAGGACATTGAAGCATGCTCCAAAACAAGGGGAAACAATTGTGAGGATTGCAGTTAGCGTGGATGTGCCAAGGTTCTGGGAAGTGTTACTAAAGATTGTGAATACAGTTGATGTGAGAGGGGGGGTGCAGTGGATTTGAGGGTAATAGTGTTGCTACGGATGTAGGTAGATATTAAGGTAGATTTTGCCGAACGTTTACAGAATTGATAATCAATTTTAGGGAATAAAACAAAAATAATACCCTTCATGGTTCCAGAACCAGATATTGAATTCATATATGTGAAAGCAGGAGAAGGGCGTCCAATGAGTCTCGTATCTTCGCTTTTATATATGAAGTTGTCAGATGGACCTCACAAAAAAATTCAAAGATATTGCATCTCTTGTTGTATTAGTGGATATACTTACTATTATTGGTGGCCAAGCGACATATAAGAGAAAAGTAATATGTATGGATATTTCTGTTTGCTAAGACTACTACTCCTCTTTTAGGACTAATATTTATAATATTTATATATAAAACTATCTAGTAATTATATTGTTTGAATTATTAAGTCTAGATCTATTTATTTAATATTCTAAATATTAATAATTTAATAACATAAATATATAATTAAAGTTTAAAATATAAATAATATTAAATTATTATTAAAAATAATTTTATAATTTTATATTTATATTATATATATAATATATAGGAAAAAGTATTCAAATACTCTTATTACATAATATATAGTAATAAAATAAGATATATAATAGTATATAGTATAGTAATAAAATAGATAGTTTAAATAAAAATATAAAGTAAAGTCAAAATTATATAACTTTTCCTATACTTTAATATCAATTAATAAAATATTGATATCTATTTTAGACTTAGTTTTAGACTATTATAAGTATTAATATATATCTAAAATACCTTTTAAAATAGGAAACTATAGAGTAGTAGAGTAGCTTTTTAAGTACTAATAGTATACTATACTAAAAAGAAAAGTATTATTCAAATTATCTAATAATAAATAATATAATAATACTACTTGAGAAATTAGAAAATATACTAAAAATAATAAAGAAACTTTTTAAATCAAAAGGCTATAAGTACTATTAAGTATAAGATAAAATAGTTAGGTTATAAATAGCTAAAATAAGTAGGAGTAACTAGCTATAATATAGTTAATTAGTTAATAATTAAAAAATTAATTTAGTACTTATACCTATAAAAAGCTTTTTAAAAGAGGTTCTAATATTTTGAAGTAAGTATTTAATTATAGTTACTAAAGTTAAAATTCTATTCTTATAGATATTATATAGAATAATAGGAAGTAATAGTATAATATTATTTTATATTTATAAATAATATTTATTTATCTTATTTTATAGCTATAACTAAGTATCTCTATTATACTATAATATTAAGTATTATTACTAATATTTAATATTTTTATTTTATTTAAAATATTTATCTCTTTCTAAATTAAATAATAATAAAAACTTATTACTGTTTTTAATAACATAAAAGTAAATATTATCTAATAACTTTATAAGCTTATTAAAAAAATCTTAGATAAGAATATTAATATATTAAAAAAAAAATATATAAAGATAAATGAGTTTTAAATATAGTTCTAAACTAGTATAAAGTTATTCTTAAATAAGTAGTTAAAAATAGTCCAAACTTAAGTATATTAGTTAAAAAAAGAAAATAAAGTCTAATTTTAATATTTTTAGATAACTACTTAATACATAATATAAATTATATTTAAAATAAAGTATTTTTTAAAATAAGTTCTGAAAACTCATATAGTATTAATAGAATTAGATAATATAGATTAATAATAAGATTCTTTTATGAAAAAAATTCTATATTTAGATAAAGTATTAGAATAAAAAGTTAAAGATAAAAAAAAGATTAAAAAGTATAAGAATTTAAATAATATATTTGATTAATAATAATAAAGATAAAAAGGAAAAACTTTACCTTTTTCCTTACTTAGAAGTTAATTAGAATTTATACTAAGTTTTAATAGGCCTAGAAATACTAGTTTTAATAGAATACTACTATTAATATTATTAAAAAGAAAAGGTAATGTAACTATAAGAGATAAAAATAATAACTTTTCTAGTAAAAAAAATAAATCTATATTAATCCTAAAAAAGAAAAAAAAGACTATAGCAGTATAAGTAATATAGGAACTTTTAGAAATACTTATTACAACTATATCTAAATTAAAAGAACTAAAGTTAGAAGTCCTCAAATCTAAAGTATATAAAAGAAATTTAAAAGATTTAGAAAGATTCATCTAGAGACTTAAAAATATATAAGTAATTAAAAATAAGAAATATTAGAATAACTTAGTTAAGATCTAATATATAGCTAATCTTCTAGAATGACTAAGTAGTACTAAGTATTAAAATAATATTTAATAGTATAAAATCTATTACTTTAAAATAAACTTTATAATAGTATAAAGGCTACTAAGTAGTCTTTAAATAGTACTAAATCCTATTTAAGTAAAATAAAAAATATTTATAGATATATTTAAAAGTTTTTTTGAGATAAAGATAAGTAAAGAGTAAGTAGTAACTAATTAACTAAACCTCTAATATAATAATTCTATTAATAAGTATCTAGATACTCTAATAAATCTTATATAGAAAATTAAATATATAGAAGAAGTTGTTAAAAAAAAGCTAGTATAGAAATTAAATAAAAAAATCAAATTAGTATAAGTATAAATACTAAATAAACTCTATCTTCTTGATAAATAAATAGTAATAATATAAAATATTAGATATAACTTAAAGAATATTTACTATTATTAAAGTAAATTATAGAAGAAAAAAATAAGTAAAAAGAAAAAAAAGCTAAAGAGTTAGAAAAATAATAAGGTTTTTAAAGGAAGTGAGAAGAAATAAAAGAGAAATTAAGGAGGGGACTTTAAGAACTAAAAGCTAAAATTAGTAGGTATCTTTAATAATATTATTGAAGAGTAGAAAAAGTTTAACTCTTATTTTAAGTATAATAAAAAAAGTTATAAGTAGTTTGAGTACTAGATAAAAGATTTAGTTATCTTTAAAGTTATTAATATAAGTAAAAAATCTTAAACTAAGTGAGAAAAAGTAGATAAAAAGAATAATAAAAAAAAAGTTAAGATTTTAGTAGTGAATAAAATAGTAGATAAATATAAAAGAAAAATTATTGAATTAGTAGAAGATAATAATAAAGATTATTATTTATTAAGATAATTAAAAAGAAATTAATTAAGATTTAAAAGATTTTTTATTATACTTAAGTTCATTTAATATATTTACTTATTTTTCTCTTAAAGTAAATACTACTAAAGATAGCTTAAGTAACTGAAATATTTAAAATATATAGTATAATTCCAAATTATGATAATAACATAATAAAAACCTTATTAATTATACTTAATTAAACAGATACTTTATACTTTATTAAAAAAGAAATATTATAGTTAAAATAAAGAAAATATACTAATAGATATCCAAAAACTTTCTTATCTATAAAGAAAGACTTCTAATTGAACCTACTTTCAAAATTTAAAAGTAAGAAATATTTTATAAACTATTACTAAACTATAGAATAATAAATCTTATATTCTATAATAAGATTATTTATAAATTTGAGATCTTTTTAAAAAAGTACCAAAAACCTATATAGGTTTAGAGTATTAGTTAACAACTAATTTTAAAGACTAGTATATATTATATATAATTACTAGGTATTATTATAGAAAAATATTGTAAGTATATAGTGTAAAAGGTTAAATAAATTAAAGATAAAATTAATAAGTATTTATCTATTATATAACTTATAAAATATAATCTTAATATTGATTAAGAAAAAAGCATACTATAGAAGAGAAATAACTACTATAAGTATAATTACTTATTTAAAGAATTTAAAGTTAAACTAGTTAATAAATTCTAATTATAGTAGAAAATTAAAAAAGACCTCTTTATATAAGTAACTAGCTTAACTTAGTATATAGATAATAAGTAAAATATTAAAATATTTTTCTCTAACTAATATTATAAGTAAGTTTATCTTTTTAGTAGATAATAAGTTATAGAACTATTATAATACTCTAAATTTAATTATATAATCAAATTAGTCTTAAGTATAGAAGTACTCTATAGATGATTATATCTATTTTTTAAATAAGAATTAAAAGTACTTAAGATATGACTAGTTAACTAGGTAGTAGTAGAGAAAATTATTGAGTTCTAATTATTAATAGAAGTACTAATTCTATTAGTACAAAAGACTGATAATACCTACTAGTTTTATATTAATTACTAAGTACTCAATAAAGTTATAGTAAAAAACTAATATCCTTTACTATTGATAACTAAGCTCAAGTAAAGATTAAATAATACTAAATTATTTATTAAGTTTAACTTTAAAAATAGTTACTACTTTATATAAATATTAGAAGAAAGTAAGTAGATAATAGTATTCTATATTTAGTTTAGGCTATACAATTAGTAAATTATACTTTTTAAATTATATATTATTTTTACTACCTTTTAAGTTATAATAGATTACTTATTATATAATCTATTAAATAAAAAAGTTATTATATATTTAGATAATATTCTAATATATACTAAAGATAAAAAAATATAATAGGTTTATTTAAAAAATATTATTAAGATTAGATAAAGGAAGTCTAGAAATAAACATATAAAAAAGTAAGTTCTATAAAAATTTAATAAAGTTTTTAGAATATAGAATCTTATTAAAAGGAATTTAAATAATAAATAAAAAGATTAAAAGAGTTAAGAATTAGTAAATATTATAGAAGATTAAAAAAGTATAAAAGTTCTTAAAGTTTATAAATTTCTACTATAAATTTATTAAGAGATTTTTAAAAATCATATACTTTTTAACTAAACTTATTAAGAAAGATTACTAGTAGAATTAGATAGTGAAATATAGATAAACTTTTAAAGAATTAAAAAAGTAATTTATAATTATTCTAATTCTAATCTATTTCTATTCTAAAGCTAAAACTATTATTAAAATAGATAGAAATGACTATATTATTAGAGTAATTATATCTTAAAAGTAGTCTAATAAGAAAATATATCTATATATATTTTTATCTTAGAAATTCTTTCTAATATAGATAAATTATAATATTTATAATAAAAAAATAATAATAATAGTATTAGTATTTAAAAAATAGGAACTACTAATAAAGTCCTATTATTAGTAAATAATAGTTTAGATAAACGATAAAAATTTAGAATATTTTACTAATATAAAAATTCTAATAAAATAATAGATATAGTAGGTAAAATTTCTAGCTAAATTTAATTTTATTATTAAATATAGATCTGATAAGAAAAATGATAAATTAGATATATTATTAAGATACTAAGACTTATATTCTTAGGAGAAAAGTAAAGATTTATAACTAGTATAGCTTCTATTTTAATTTAAATAATTCTAAATTATAAGATTAAAAGTAATTTAACTATATAATATATTTAAAAAAGAATTATTAAGAAAAGGATTAAAAGATACTAACTAGATAGTAATAAAGAATATAGTATTAGTAGGGGCTAAAAAGATTAATAAAAACTTTTTAGTTAAAGATAATCTTCTACTATAGAAAAGTAAATAGTATATTCTAAAAGATAAAAAGTTCTAAATAAAGATATTATAAGATAATTATAATTGCTAAATTATAAGATATTTTAGTATTTATAAGACTCTAGAATAATTTAAAAATAATTACTATTAGATTCAGCTTAAGAAAGACATTAGTAATTATATTTAGTTCTATGATATATACTAGTAAAATAAACTAAGTCGATATAAGAAGTATAGACTACTAAAACTATTAGAAGTACTATACTAACTTTAGACCTTAATTATAATAAATTGGATTACTAAGCTTTTAGAATTTAATAAAAATTTATAGATATAGATAATTATAGATAAATTATTAAAAATAGTATAACTAGTATCCTTTTCTACTAATACTATAAAGAAAAACTTTACCAAAATATTTTTTATATATATTTAGTACTACTATAGTCTTTTTAATAATATTATTTTAGACTAAAATAATAAGATTATCTCTTATTTCTAATAAGTATTAATAGATAGCTTATAAATTATATATAAATTTTTGACTACTTTTTATCTAAAAATAGATAAACAAATAGAGCTTATAAATTAAATACTTAAAGAATACTTTTACTATTATTATTTATAAAAGTAGGATAATTGAGAAGAGTTACTACTCCTAATAAAATTTACTATTAACTTAATATCTTTGAAAACTATAAGAATATTACTATTCAAAGTAAATTATAAATTCCTACTAAAGTAGTTTTAGAAATTTTAAGAAAAAGTTACCTATATATATTCAACTAACTAGTAGTTAGAAAGAGTTTAGAAAGAGATATAAAGAAAATTATAAAAAAAAGTTTTAAAGGTAAAAGTTAGAATAGTAAAATAGTATAATACTAATAGAGTTTAATAACTATAGTTTAAGATAAAAGATATAATTATACTTAATAATCAGAATATTACTATATAACTATTAAGTTAGAAACTAGATTATAAAAAAATCAATTTTTTATAAATAACTTAATTAGTAAGTATATAAGTCTATAAATTAAAGTTATTAGTAAATTTAAAAGTATATCTAGTAGTTTATACTAGCTTTCTCGAACTTTATTACTAAAGTATAGATTCTACTTAAAAAGTTGAATCTTTTTAGTTAAGTTATTAGAAGGAAAAGAAAATTAAATAATAAAAAAATAGTAAAGAGTTAGAGAAATAGTTAGAGAAGAAAATATTTATAATACAGATATTGATATATATCTAGAATACCCTTTAGAATAGGAAACTATAAGCTAGTGAGGTAACTCTTTAAGTATCAATAATATACTATACTAAAGAAGGAAGTATTATCTGAGTTATCTAATAATAGATAATATAATAATATTATTTAGAGACTAAATAATATATTGAAGATAATAAAAGACCTCCTTAGATTAAAAAAATATATATACTATTAAATATGAGATGAAATAGCTAAATTATAAGTGGTAAGGATAAGTAAAGGTAACTAACTATAATATAATTAGTCAGTCGATAATCAAGAGAATTAACTTAGTACCCATACCTGCAGAAAGCCTTCTAGAGAAGACTCTAGTATTCTAAAGTAGGTATTTAATTATACTTGCTAAAAATAGGATTTTATCCTTATAGATATTATATAGAATAGTTAGAAGTAATAGATTAATATTATTTTATATTTATAAATAATATTTATTTACTTTATTCTATAGTTATAACTGAGTATCTCTATTATATTATAATATTAAATACTACTATTACTTAATATCTTTATTTTATTTAGAAATATCTATCTTTTTCTAGATTAAATAATAATGAAAATCTATTACTATTTCTAATAATATGAAAGTACTTATTATCTAGTGACCCTATAAGCTTATCAAAAAAATCTTAGGTAAAAATATTAATATACCTAAAAAGAAACTCATAAAAATAGATAAATTCTAGATATAGTTCTAAACTAGTATAAAGGTATTCTTGAATAAATTGTTAGAAATAGTATAAGCTTAAATATATTAGTTAAGAAAGGAAAATAAGGTCCAGTTCCACTATCTTTAGATAGTAATTTAATATATAATATAAACTATATTTGAGATAAAGTATTCCTTAGAGCAAGTTTAAAAAACTTATATAGTACTAGTAGATTTTAACCCAATAGATTAATAATAGGATCTCTTTATGAAGGAAATCTTATACCTAGATAAGATACTAGAACAAAAAGTTAAGAATAAGAAAAGGATTAAAAAGTATAAGGATTTAGATAATATATTCAATTAGTAATAATAAAGATATAGAGTAAAAACCTTACTTTCTTCTTTACCTAAAAGTTAAGTAGGATTCATACTAAGCTCTAGTAGACTTAAAAAGACCAACTTTAATAGAATATTACTATTATTACTACCAAAGGGGAAAAGTAAGGTAACTATAAGGGATAAAGATAATAAATCCTCTAGTAGAAAAGATAAACTTATACTAAACTTTAAAAAAGAAAAAGAAGACTACTATAGTATAAGTAATATAAGAACTTCTAAAAATACTTATTAAAGTCATTTCAAAATTAAAAGAGCTAAAGCTTAAAGCTTCTAAGCTTAAAGTATTTAAAGAAAATTTAGAGGATCTAGAAAGATTTATTTAAAGACTTAAGAATATATAGGTAATTAAGAAGAAAAAATATTAGAATAATTTAATTAAAATCTAATATACTACTAACCTCTTAGAATGACTAAGTAATATAAAGTATCAAAATTTAGTCTAGTAGTATAAAGCCTACTACTTAAACATTAACCTTATAATAGTACAAAGACTACTTAGTAGCCTTTAAATACTATTAGATCTAGCTTAAATAAAATAAGAGGTATTTATAGAGGTATTCTAAAACTCTTTTAGGATAAAGGTAGATAAAGAGTAAGTAATAATTAATTAACTAAATTTTTAATATAGTAACTCTATTAATGAGTATTTAGATATTCTAACAAATCTTATATAGAAAATAGAATATTTAAAAGAGGTTTCTAAAGATAAGTTAGTATAGGGACTAAATAAGAAAGTTAGATTAGTATAAATATAGATATTAAATAAACTTTAGCTTATAAATAAATAAATAGTAATAATATAGGATATCGACTACAATTTGGGGAATTTCTATCACCTTCAAGGAGAATTATAAAAAGAAAGAATAAGTAAAAAAAAGGATAAGTCAAAAGGTTGGAAAGATAGTAAAACATTTAAGGGAAATAGAAAGAAGAGAAATAGAGATTAAGAAGGAGATTTTTAAGAACTAAAAATTAGAATTAGTAGATATTTTTAGTAATGTTATTAAAAAGTAAAAAAAGTCCAACTCTTATCTTAAGTATAGTAAAGGAAACTACAAGTAGTTTAAGTACTAGATAAAGGATCTAGTTACCTCTAAAGTTATTAATATAAAAAATTTCATACTAAGAGAGAAAAGATAGATAAAAATAATAATAAGGAAAAAGTTGAGATTTTAGTAATAAATAGAATAGTAGATGAATATGGAGGAAGGATTATTGAATTAGTGAAAGATAGTAATAGAAATTATTATTTATTAAGATAATTATCTAGAGTTAATTAAGACTTAGAAAATTTCTCATTATATTTAAATTTATTTAATATATTTGTTTATCCTTCTTTCAAGCAAGTACTACTAAAAATAGCTTAAATAACTAAAATATCTAAAATATATAGTACAATCCCTAATTATTATAAAAAATAATATAATAAAAATCCTATTAATCATACTTGATCAAGGAGATACTTTATACTTTCCTAAAAAGAAAGTATTATAATTAAGATAAAAAGAACCTGCTAATAAATATCTAAAGACCTCTTTATCTATAGAAAAAGACTTCTAATCAAAGCTACTTTCAAGATCTAAAAGCAAGAAATATTTTGCAAATTACTATAAGGTTATAAAGTAATAGACCTCATACTTTATAAGTTTATTTAAAAGTTCGAAATCCTTATGAAAAAGTGCCAAAAACCTATACAATATAACGGCGTGGGCTGTGGCGTGGACCGTGGACGTGACTCTAGGGAGCGCACGTAGGCATGGGACATGGCTGTGGTGTGCACTGCTCAGCAGCGCACCGTAGGCGACGTGGTCGTGGGAACTTAGCTGAAAGGCAATGCTCGTATCAACTGCCGGGACACGAGGCATTGCGGGAACATGAACTGTGGACGAGACTGTGAACGAGACCGTGGACAAGACCGTGGACATTAAGCAATGCTAGTATCAGCTGCTGGAACACACATCAACAACTGTGGACACAGGGCATTGCAAAGACATAGACTGTGGACGAGACCGTGGACATTAAGCAATGCTAGTATCAGCTGCTGGAACACGCATCAACAGCTATAGAAACAGGGCATTGCAAGGACATGGATAGGAACGTGCGCTCTTGCATGCGCACGCCGACAGCGACGAAGACCAGAGACAACAGGCAATGCTCGTAGCAGCTGCTGAGACACTCAACAGCTGGGTGAGGACATAAGCATTGCGAGGAGGACATAGATCGACAACGTGCACTCTTGGATGCGCACGCAGCCGAAAACGAAGACCGAGGACATAGATCGTCAACGTGCACTCTTGGATGCGCACGTAGCCGAAGACGAAGACTGGGAACAAAAGGCAATGCTAGTATCAACTGCTGGGGATACAAGACATTACGAGGGGGACATAGGATAGAGACAAAGAAGCACGACCTGCATTGGCTCTGCGACCGCTGCTAGAGCGCAAGCAGGACGTGGACGTAAAGAATCGTATTAGCGAAGCTAAAATACAAGACGTTGCGTAGGGAAGGAAGAGAAGAACAAAAGAGAGAGCCAGAGGGTCTTTTATAGACACCAACTGCGCGCCATTATACGTATCCTAATCTCAAATGACAACAGCGATAGAAGCTGATCGAACTTCTGATCCGAATATGACGACGACAATAGAAACTGATCGAAGTCCTGATCTCAATATGACGACGACGATGGAAACTGATCGAACTCCTGCCCTTGCCAGCCATTGCTCCGCTTGCCACAGAAAGCCATATGGCCGTTTCGTCATTTGAACGTTGGTGTTCACGTTGCGTCCCCACCACTCTACCGAGCGCAACAGTATGGCCAACGGATTCTCTGTCGCTACCATCGTCTGTCCGGTATTGACAGACTCTACGTTTTACCATGTCCAGGTCCCACATCGTCAGCCTGATGCAACAACGAGAAGGTCAGGAGACCTTCCTAAGGAGGGGGAAATGAACCTATGGTACCAGCAAGCCGTACGGAAACCCCATAACGTAACGTAAGTACATGTTGTCGACTAGGTACGGGTCGACATGTTTGTCATGTTTGTCTTCTTGGTGCCGACGTTGAGATGTTCTTCGGCGACCTCGTTGTGCTTTCTCGCTCGTCGCATTGTCCACATTGTGCACTCTCGGCGCCGACGTTGAGATGTTCTTCGGCGACCTTTTGCTTTCCCACTCGTCGCATGTTTTTCTTCTTGGTACCGACGCTGAGATGTCCTCCGGCGACCTCGTTGTGCTTTCCCACTCGTCGCATTGCGTTGAGATGTTCTCCCGGCGACCTCATGCTTTCCTGCTCATCGCATATGCCTGTCATGTTTGTCGTCTTGGTGCCGAAGTTGAGATGTTCTTCGACGACCTGCGCTTTCCCGCTTGTTGCATTGTCCACGTTGTGCATATTCTTTTCTTCTCGTCCTCCTTGGTCATGGTGTTCTTTTCATTGTTCCTATTGTTCCTATTGTTCTCTTTGTTCACATCGTTGTTCATGTTCTTGTTCTTGTTCTTCCATTGTTCTCGTTTTCGCCCATTGTTCTTGGCTCCCTTCTTGTGTGCTATTCTCACGTCGTTTCTTCTGCCGTGTTTTCCTTGTTGCCGTCTCTTCTCGGGTCCGAGGTTGATGCTGTCCGACAGCCCGGCGCTTTCCGACAGCCCGGTGCTCACCTGAATAGCTCACGAGATCGGAACTCCATGTCGACATTGATGCCTTCCGGTAGCCCAGCGAGCCCCTCCAGAGTGGCTCATGAGACCGGAATTTATGGAGTCGACATTGATGCCTTCCGGGAGCCCAGCGAGTTTCTCTGAGATGCTTCTGTTTCTCTTCACAGCGTTCTCGCCCTTCTCGCTGTTCTTGGTGTCCCCCTTCATGCCGTTTTTCTTGCGACCGGAACTTCATGCAGTCGACGTTGATGCCTTCCGGCAGCCTTTCATGCCGTTTTTCTTGCGACCGGAACTTCATGCAGTCGACGTTGATGCCTTCCGGCAGCCCAGCGAGCCCCTCCAGAGTGGCTCATGAGACCGGAACTTATGGAGTCGACATTGGTGCCTTCCGGCAGCCCGGCGAGTTTCTCCCGAGGTGCTTGTTTTTCTCTTCGCAGCGTTCTGGCCCTTCTGTCTCGCTGTTCTTGGTGTCTTTCTGCATGCCGTTTTTCTTGCTCTATATCAAGGTGGTGTTCGGTCTTACCTCGTGCTGATCTGTGTTCGATTTCATGTCGATGTCGCATCCCCTTCGTGTTAGTGTAAGGTTGCTTGTCTTGTTCTTCATGTCTGCTGTTTCTGCATGAGTCGCTTCGGTTGCTTGGTGTTCTCCGGCCCTGTGGACTCTTTACTTTGAATGGTCTGAGGAGTGCTTCCTTCGGTGTTTCTGCACGGTTTCATATGGGATTTACGCCGTGCTTCTTCGGTGTCTGCTAGTCTGTTTGATGGGCCTCCTCAGTT
>WHUY01000132.1:0-77101 GCA_015179035.1 Tirmania nivea | reverse complement strand
TTACTAACTGATTTTACTAACTTTGATAAAGTACTTACAGAGACTCAGTATGTTAGACTTATTGAGATTGGAGAATAAGATTATTAGAAGTTTGCTAATAGGGATATTTGCAAGGTTATAAAAATAACTGCGACCAAGAATCTTGAAGAACTTGCTGATCGATTGCCATCTTAGTATAGGGATTTTATAAAAATCTTTGGAAAGGAGATATAATCTACCTTTTCCTCCCATGGTCTACAAGATATGACAATCGAGTTAGAAGAAGGAAAAAGTCTGCCATCAGAAAAGTTGTACCCCCTCTTCTCCGATAAACTGGAGCTTCTCAAAGAATACCTTAATGGGATACTCTGAACTGGCAAGATTAGACTAAGTAAAAGTAGTGCTAGTATTCCTATTTTCTTAACCAAATAACTTAATGGTAAGCTTCAAATAATTGTAGACTATAAAGGGCTTAATACTATTATAAAGAAAGATAAGTATTCCCTACCACTTATGACTACTCTCATAGAATAAGTTAGTACTTCACAGGTTTTTTCTAAACTCGACTTAAAACTTAGGTTTAACTTACTAAGAATAACAGCTAGAGATAAGTGAAAGATAGTATTTAAGACCAGATATGGCTTATATAAGTATACAATTATGCTCTTTAGGCTGACTAATACTCCATCTATCTTCCAACGATATGTTAACAATATTCTATTTAAGAAAATTGATCGAGGGATCATTATATATATTCAGACTGAAGAGAAACATGTTAAACTTATCTGTCAGGTATTGCAGAAGCTAATGAAGAATAACCTTTGTATCAATATTAACAAGTGTATCTTCTATGTCCTCAAGGTAGAATTCGTAGAATTTAAGGTCAGTACTAAAGGGATACAGATAGGTCAGAAAAAAGTCGAAGACATCCTTATATAGTAAGCCCCTCAGAATATCAAAAAAGTGTAAAGGTTTATTGGTTTTATAAATTTTTATCACTAGTTTATTAAAGGCTTTAGTAGTTTAGCTCTTCCAATTCAAATATTGATGTACAATAGAGTTCTCTAGAATTGGATATAGTAGTATCAAAAGGCCTTCAATAAATTAAAATATAAGTTTACTACAGCTCCAATACTATGCTATTATCATCCCGAATGACTAAAGATGATCGAGACAGATGCGTCTGATCTTACAAAGGCTGGTATTCTATCTCAGAAAGAACTAGATAGTCATTGGTACCCTGTTGCTTACTACTCAAAGTGTTTTATTCCTGCAAAGCTTAACTATGACATTCACAATAAAGAAATGGTTGTAATAGTTAACTGCTTTCAGGAATAGAGACACTTTTTGATGGATACCCTAAAGGAGATAATTGTGTATATGAATCACAAGAACCTTAAGTACTTTAATTCTATAAAGTTACTCAATTAAAGGTAGGCTCATTAGACAGAAATACTAAGCCAAGTTAATTTTAGGATAATCTACCCCCCAAGTGACAAGAGTGGGAAGGCTGATGCATTTTTCTATTAGGTTGATCCTGACATCCAAAAAGGAGGAGAGAAGTAGAACCACACGATTCAGATATTCAAATTTGGTCAATTTCAACTTGGTTCAGGTAAGGAGGTACTAGTAATATACTGAATTATGGCAGTGAAGGCCTTACAAATAGAAGAATTAACTTGATCGAAGGAAATTCTAGAGGTTGGCCTCATGGATGAAAAGTGGTTAGGGATTCGAAATGCGTTGAAGTTTAGTAAGGATCATCCTGGTCTTGAGTACTATAGTTTGGAAGATGATATAGTAACCTATAAAAAACGTTTATATTTTCCTAACAACAACTCACTCAAGCTAAAGGTGGTATTCCAGAGCCATGATGCTAAAGTTGCAAGACAATTCGGATATAACAAAATCCTCGAACTAATAAAACGAAATTACTACTGGCTAAATATAGAAGATTAGGTATATGACTACGTCTGTACATGCGATGCTTACTAGTGCAAGAAGACAATATAATACAAGAGATATAGTAAGCTCGTACCTCTTTCAATTCCTTATAGGCTGTAGAAATATATTTCAATAGATTTCATTACTGATTTACCTCCAGTCAAAAGGTATAATCAAATCTAGGTTATTATTAATAGGTTCACCAAGATAACACATTTCATTCCTTTGAAGAATTGGAAGGCTAAAAAGTTGGCTAGGATATTTGTCAAGGAGGTGTGGAGACTATATGAGTTGCTGAAAAGGGTTATTTCGGGTAGGGACTCAGTATTTATAAGTTCATTCTAAATAAAAGTCATGTAATTATTGGAAGTTGAGTTAGATAAGTCCTTGGCATATTATACTCAAATAGATAATCAAACTGAGCGAGTCAATCAGATCCTAGAGCATTATCTATAGATATATTACTATTGGGATTAAGACGACTTGGTTAAGTTACTTCTATTTGCTGAATTCTGTTATAATAATACTATCTACTTTAGTACTAAACATACTCTTTTCTATGTAGTATATAGCCAACATCCCGAGAACAACTTCCAGAACCCAATCGAGGCCTCAACTGAATCTAACAACCTTAAGGCAGCTAAGACGGTCGAAATCTTGGATGCAATGAAAGAGGTAATGAGGGAGAATATGAAGGCAGCATAGGCTTATATATCAAAGTACTACAATCTTAAGGTAGTAGAGAAGAAACCGATATTCAAGGTAGGAGACTAGGTTATGGTCAATATTAAGAATATTAAGACTAGGCGTCCAACTAAGAAGCTTGATTACAAGCTTTGAGAGAAGTTTACAATTAAATGACTCATCAGTACTTATACCTATCAGTTAGAATCTCCCCCAAATACAGGTAAAACCCACCCCATCTTTTATATTAGTCTATTGGAACTCTACCACCTTAACACGATTACTGGTAAACGTTTGCCAATACCTCCTCCCGTCAATCTCGAAGAATTGAAGTACCAGATTGAGAAAGTTAGGACTAGTAAGCTTTGGAAGGGAAGAGTTATGTACTTAGTTTCCTAGAAGGGTTATGGTCCTGATGACGACACATAGGAACTATATAAGAACCGGAAGTATAGAGGCTCTGAAATCGTTCGGAAATTCCATTTGGATAATCCTTGTAAGCTACGAGACCCTGATATTATCTTATAAGGATTTTTCATTTTTTCCTATTTAGACTTTAGGTTTTTAGAATTATCTTTCACGCATTTTTGTTTTCTACCTATATTTCTTATACCATTTTCTGTTCCAGAGGTGCAATGAGACGTATGCAGCTGTGTTTTAGCTATCGTATATGAGGACTGATCTTCAAGCCCTATTCATAGTCATTAGTAGCAATACTAATTCTATTTATATGACCAATTAGATTCTTGTGGACAGGAATCTTAAGGGGGGAGGCACCATTACGGGATAATATCTAGCCCTACCATAGGTACTTGAGCTCTCATAGAATGACTCTAGATATTCATATGGACTCTAAGTACACTCATAGCAATATAGTATAAGTATTTCAAATACATATTTATGAGAAATAACTATATAAAATAGGTATAAAACTCAAAGTGGTTTATAATCATTATAGATAGTTAAGACCCTTATGATACGTCCATAGACCCTTGAGGGAGCTACGGTTTAAGTTTTATAAGTATCTGATTAATGGTTCAATAGTTATATCTAGATCAATATACTAATTATATGCATATATACTAGCTATTCTAGATTTTACCCTGAGGTCTTGGTATTACCCTAAACTGAAGTTATTACCCTGAACTTTAGGAAAATAACTCGGTAAAAATAAATAAAATAATAAACCTATGAGGGCGTACTTTAGACCAAAGTATATCTAGTGATATTATAAGAGAGTGTACTTTAGGCCAAGGCCAAAGATACAGTTGGAATATAAAGCTCTCTAAATTTAATATTTCAAAGTTGTATCTAAGCGTATTCTTTACCTTGATTCTATTTCCGCGATCTATTTTATGATCGGAGTAATACTCGTAGAGTTATAAGACCTTTAGTAATATTAATTAAATCTACAAGGAAGTTTATCTATTACTGATAATAACTCTACGAATAATATGGGTATCGAGATAAATTAATATTCTATAATCTTCTATACATTGGTGCCTATCCAATGATAATCTATTTGTAATCTACAAGTCTTTATTAATAGAGTTATATGTAGTTGAAAATTATTTTCAATAGATACTAAATACTATTAAGAAAATACTACTATAAGCTCAAATAAGATGACTTTATAATACTGTTAGGTATTTATTCGATAGTATCGGGGATCGGTATTATATCGGAAGTAGAAATTAGTTATCTCGGCTAAGTATCCTTTAATGGAATAAGTTAGCTTAAGTGAAGTATATGAAACCTACAGATATGGGAATTTTCTCTACATTCGGGCTAGTAACCTGTGATAATGAGCATAAATTATGACTGCATTAATAAAGGTGTGGATGGCATAATACTTAGGCAGAAATTTTAAAGAGTAACAGGTAGGTTAGCATCCCCTAAATTATTTTATTAAAGAATATTTACTATCACTATGCATTATAAATAGTAAGAGTAGTTCTTTGTTGAATTTAATTCTATCATTAAAAGTATTCGAAAGTAAGACTACCTCGAGTATACAAAGCCTACAAAGTTCTAAGTCTAGTAAAACTTTATATCTAATTAATATAGGATTTATTTTGTATTGCAAAATAAGATCCGTTGAGAGAGACTAAAGTGGAATTAAACATTACTACTATAAGATTATATTCTGTGTTGTGGAATAGATATCGTTATGGCAGGATAAGTACAGCCATCCTATTTTCTAGTTGTAAGAGTGCCATAAGGGTTAATAGGGCCTCCATGATAATAGTAGAGATTAACTTTTAATGTTAAAAAACATGTAATAAATGATACTAGACAGTAGTTATTCCATACCATTTATACAATCTATCTCTACTAGAACAGATATATGTGTATACTGGTTCTATTGAAGAATTGCCTCAGAAGAATAGTTGTTATTAAGTAGAGGAGTTCCATTAGAAATATTAATTAATAAGTATAATCTCCGCTTAGATTATTTACTAACTAAGTAATCTATTATAGGTTGTTATCTATCTGAGTAGTCTAAAGAGAAGATTTCAAAGGGGAATTTATGCTCTTTTTATATTTGTTCAATAACATAACTGATAGTTTAGAATACATAGAATATAATACTTGTGGTGGGGCAGTACTACATAAGTCATAGGAAATATGAGTTATAGGAAATACATGAGTCATAAGAAATATATAAGTTATATAAAACAAGATTATGCCAGAGCTGTGCTACATCCTCAAGGGTATACATGAGATGGCAAGTTCCATTAAATAACTAACTACCAGATTCGGCAGTCATAAAATAATAATAGATATATAAAAAAATACGAGATAAAATAAAAAATAATAAGAAATAATATCTCTTATTATACTAATGGGCTAAGCTAGCAGACCTCACCAGAGGTGTACAAGCTTAGGCATGCCTTTTAGTTGAGTCATAGGAGGTGTATGAGGTGGTTTTTAATAGAGCAAAAGCTATATGTGAAGACTTTAAGTTATTGTGATAGCAAATAACTAAGGAAGTAGCTGCTCTCAAAGGTCAAACTGAAGGGCAATAAGATATAGTACAGTGACTAATTGTATCCATTAGTAAGGTATTGGAAAAGTAGTAGAAAGCACTAACTGACAAACTCATTTAAGACACAAGAGTAATTATTGATGTAGCTAAGACTAAGTTCAATATAATTAAAGCCAATATAGGTAAGGTAAGTGATTATATGTAGAAGGCAATCAAGTTAAAGTAAGACGATCACATTTAAAGTTATAAGACAAATAGAGAATTAGTCGAGGCTCTTTCCTACCTAATTTAAACTCACAAATGCAAGTTTAAAGACTTCTAAAAATAGCCAATTGATCAACTAAACCCTACTAAATACACTTAATCGATCCATATTAACATTGTTATCTATAATGTCTGTGCTGGGATAGTGAGTAGTCTTGTACCTCTACCACCACCCTCTCCATCATCTCCTCCTCCTCCAGCAAAGAAGATGAAAGTTTTTTCTAAAAAGAAAGAATCTTAAAACCTCCCACTACTTCTGAAGTTTGATGTACCTTTAAATATGTTAAAGGAATTCTTAATGAAGGTAGACCATATATTTGAATATATGCCACTGATATATTCTACCTATAGCAAAAAGATCCTGTTCATAGCAGATCTATTAATGGGCCAAGCGAGCACCTAATATTATGCCAACTAGCATAACCAAATACTAGATACTAATTCTAGATGGATCGAATGAGATACATTTAATGTCTTCAAGTAAGAATTCATTAATGCCCACTAGAACCAGTATGAGCAATGTAACGCAAAGGTTTCCCTTCAGAAGGAGTACCAGAAGAAAGGCGAGGCAATAAAGGATTTTATTGTATAAGTCAGAGTTCATCAGTTGGTAGTAGAACTACTATAAGAACAACTCTAGGAGCACCTAATTATAGCTATTCAACCAGTGACCAAAGCTCACATAGTTCAAGTTAGTACTAATAAGGATATTTTTAATAAAGTACCTACTAGTACAGAGATGTGCTTCTAGGCTATTACTAACACCGAGTCTTAAGTTAAGTATAAGAAAGTAAGGGAAGCATATATACAAAGCCAGTTCCATCAAAAAGAACAAGCTACTAGTACAAAGAAGGAGGTAGCCCCCGCCCCTAAGACTAATAAGAAGAAGTCTAAGAATCTCAAAGACCAAATCTTAAAGCCAAAGCAGAAGGCAAAAATCAAGCCTGATACCAAATCTAAACTTAAGTCCAATGCTTTCTCCAAGAAGGAGAAAGAGCCTGGCTAAGATACAGTAACTTATACTATATAGCAAGCTTGAAAAAGGGATATACAATACATCAAGTATGGAGACAAATTAAATATGATAGGTGACTGCATAGTGGGATAGAAACTATCGGCAGATATAAAGGGAAAGGGAAAAGCTAAGGAGGAAGTAAAGAAAGTAGTAATGGTAGCAGCCGTAGTAGAGCCACTAGAGATTTCTTTTGGTAAGATGATCAGTGATAATGAGTTAGACTATAGGAAAAATTTGGACTATTAGGGACATAGACTATCTAGTACATCAGGTCAGATAGTCTTGCAGAATTGGTTTTCCATTTGTATTGTGAAGAAGGGCATCTCTGTTGGTATTTAAAAGGAGGAATACGTTAGAGAACCTATGGATATTGATCCCACTTTTATTAGTTCTGTTTCTTATAATTTGTCTTCTTCTGCTTTCCTTTCTATATAAAATACAAAAAAAGGAACAAAAAAAAAAGTGGATAATGAAGTAGCTTCTCTTATTAGTGAACTCCAAAAAAGACTACAAAAGGTAGCAGTGTCGGATATTTCTTTAGATAGAATATAGGATCTCTCTTTAGTAGGATAATCTAGTGTAAAGGTATTAAAGTCTAATGGGTTAAAATTTTTTATTTTTATTAAGTTATCATAGATATATAGAGGAATTAAATATGAGCTTTCTATTAATACTTTAGTTAATACTAGTGCAGAAGCCATAATTTTCGATTCAGATTTTATTGAATAGATAATATTGCCTTAGGTTAAGAGGGAGAAAAGACTGACATTAGAGAGCACTAACAGCTCGATTTTTAAGAGGTCTAGTATAGTACAAGTCTGGAACCTACAAATAGAAGTCTCTAATACAAGATCAGGGCAAAACAAAACCCTTAACCTAGTAATTAAGGTTGAATGCCTTGAACTAGGTTTTCTACTCATTTTGAGAATAGATTGGATCATTATCTATTATAATAAGTTATGAGTTACTACTTCTTATAGACTCGAGCTTAAGAGAGCATTAGTGTCATAGGGTGATATCCAGCCCTACCATAGGTACTTGAGCTCTCATAAAATGATCCTATATATCTATATGGACTCTAGGTATACTTATAGTAGTGTAGTACAAGCGTTTCTAATACTTGTCTATAAGAGATAAGTATATAAAATAGGTATGAACCTCGGAGTAGTTTATAATTATCATAAATAGTTTAAACCCTTATGGCATATCCATAGACCCTTGAGGGAGCTACGGTTTAAGTTTCATAAGTATTCAATTAATAGTTCAATAGTTATACTTAGATCAATATACTGACTATATGCATATATACTAGTTATGCTAGCTATTAATCTAAAGTCTTGGCATTACTCTGAATTGAAGTTATTACCTTAAACTTTAGAAAAATAACTCAGTAAAAATAAATAATATAATGAAGCCACCAGGGCGTACTTTAGACTAAAGTACATCTACTAATATTATAAAGAAGTACACTCTGAGCCAAGGCTAAAGATATGGTTGGAATATAAAACTCTCCGAATTTAATATTTCAAAGTTGTATCTAGGCCTATTCTTCGTCCTAATTCTATTTCCGCGATCTATTTTATAATCGGAGTAATACTCATGGAGTTATAAGACCTTTAGTAAGGTTAATTAAATTTATAAAGAAGTTTATCTATTATTGATAACAACTCCTTGAATAATATGGGTATCAAGATGAATTAAGATTCTATGATCTTCTATGCATTGATGCCTATCTAATGATAATATATTTGTGACCCACGAGTCTTTATTAATAGAGTTATAAGTAGTTGAAAATTATTTTCTATAGATACTAGATACTATTAAGAGAATACTACTGTAAGCTCAAATAAGATGACTCTATGATACTATCGAGTATTTATTCGATAGTATCGGGGATTGGTATTATATTAGAAGTAGAAATTAGTTATTTCAACTAAGTATACTTTAATAGAATAAGTCAACTTAAGCAAAGTATATGAAACCTACAGGCATAGTAATCTTCTCTATGTTTAGGCTAGTAACCTGTAATAATGAGCATAGATTACAACTGTGTTAATAAAGGTGTAGATAGCATAACACTTAGGAAGAAATTCCGAAGAGTGATGGGTAGGTGCGCATCCTCCAACTTATTTTATCAAAGAATATCTACTATTACTGCACATTATAAATAGTAAGAGTAGTCCTTGGTTGAATCTAATTCTACTATCAAAAGTATTTGAAAGTAAGAGCACCTCGAGTATATGAAGCCTACAAAGTTTTAAGTCTAGTGAAACTTTACATCTAATTGATATAGGATTTATTTTGTATTGCAAAATAAGATCCATTGAGAGAGACTAAAGCAGAATTGAACTTTACTACTATAGGATTATATTCTATATTATAGAATAGATATTATTGCAGTAGGATAAGTACGGCCGTTCTATTTTCTAGTTGCAAGAGTACTATAAGGGTTAATAAAGCCCTCGTAACATTACTTTGTAGATAAGTAATTCTTATTTTGTTTATATATTACATACTCAAATCATCATGTCTAATTCTGAGACATTAAAAGGGCCTAGCCAGCCCTAGCGATCTATATTATTACCTGATATCATACCTTGTACTATTATATAATACTCACATAACCTTTCCCAATCTAGAACAGATACAAAAGATGACATGCCAATAGAGGATATCCTCTCGCGAGGAATGGAATCTTCTAGGCAGCAGTTCTATTCCCCTAATAAATTAACATCATACCTGCAAAGGTTTCTACCAGGTCTATTACAATAAATAGACCTACCAACTCAGTGACCATTATGAAGAGCAGGTACTAATACCTCTTTTCAATAACCACAATGTCCACTACCATGCCCCACCCAAACTATATATCCCATAATAAGTCAAGAATAATATGACCAATTATTGGCTCATATTATTCAAGATGGAGCTTCCAAATTTGAATGCTATCGAGCTAAAATCTCTGACCTCATCAAAGGTCTTCAAGGATAGGCAACCCTCTTAGTTGAAGCCCAGGAAGTCTATAAAGTAGCTCAAGAGGCTCATCAATCAGTTTTCAAGGATGCAAAAGTCACCTATAAAGATCTAAAGTTATTATAATAGCAAGTAACTAAGGAGGTAGTAGTGCTCAAAGGCTAAACAGCAGAGCAAGAAGATATCATTAAGTGATTAATAGTATCTATTAAAAAGGTATTGGAGAAATAGTGGGAATTAGTGACTGACAAACTTACTTAAAACATAGGAGCAATCATTGATATAGCCAAAACTGAATTCAATATGTTCAAAGGTGATATAGGTAAGGTAAGTGAATAGATACAAAAGGTAATCAAACAAGAATAGAATGATCGCATCTATAGCTGTAAGATAAATAGGGAATCAGTTGAGGCTCTTTCCTACTTAATCTAAACTCACAAGCAGAAGCTCAAGGATTTGTAAGAGCCTCTAATCAACTAACCTACTACGAAGTATATTCGATTAATTAACATCAATAGTTTTATCTATGATATCTGCAGTAGCCTAGTAGATAGTCTCGTACCTCCACCACTACTACCTCTACTACCACCATCTCCACTTCCATAAGTTAAGAAGATAAAGGTTCTTTCTGAAAAAAAAGAACCCTGAAACCTACTCCTACTTCCAAAGTTCGATGGAACTTTAAGCAAGTTGAAGGAATTCTTGATGAAGGTAGACTACACATTCGAATGCATGCTATTGATATATTTTACCTATAGTGAAAAGATCCTGTTCATAGCAGATCTATTAATGAGTAGAGCAAACATCTAGTATTATACTAACTAGTATAAGTGAATACCAAATACTAATTCTAGATAGGTTGAATAGGATATATTTAATGTCTTTAAGTGAGAATTTATTAACACCTACTAAAATCAGCATGAGCAATATAATGTGAAGGTCTTCCTTCAAAAAGAGTACTAGAAGAAAGGTAAGTTAATAAAAGATTTCATCGCTCGAGTTAGGGCTCATTAGTTAGTAGCAGAACTACCATGAGAACAGCTCTAGGAGTACTTAATCACAACTATTCAACCAAAAACCAGAGCCTATATGGTCTGAATCAGTACTGACAAGGATATTCTTAATAAAGTACCTGCTAGTATAGAGATATACTTCCAGACCATTGCTAATATTGGATCTCAGGTTGAATATGAGAAGGTAAGAGAGGCACATACATAAAGCTAGTTCTGTTAAAAAGAACAGGCTGCTAGTACAAAGAAAGAGGCAACTCTTGCCCTTAAGACTAATAAGAAAAAGTTTGAAAATCTTAAGAACCGAATCTTAAAGGTAAAGCAAAATGTAAAAAGCAAGCCTAATACCAAATCTAAACCTAAGTCTAATACTTCCAAAAAAAAAAAAGAGCCTGGCCAAGATAAGGTCATTTATGCTATGCGATAGGCTTAGAAGAAGGATATGTAGTACATCAAGTATAGAGATAAAAACTATATGATGGGTGACTGTATAGTGGGTTAGAAACTATCGGCAAAGTCAAAAGGTAAAGGTAAGGCTAAAGAGAAAGTGAAGAAGGTAGCAACTGTAGTAGCAGTAGTAGTGCCACTTAAAGTTTCTTTTAGTCAGATTATTAGTAATGATAAGTTAGATTATGGGAAAAATTTAGACTATTAGGGACGCGAGCTATCTAGTACATTAGGTTAGATAGTATTATAGGATTAGTTTTCTCTTCATATTATTAAGAAGGGTATCTCTATTAGTAGTTGGAAGAAGGAACATATTGGAGAACCCATGGATATTGACCTCACTTTTATTAATTCTGTTTCTTACAATTTGTCTTCCTCTACTTTTTCTTCTTTACTAAATTAAAATACAAAAACAAGGACAAAAAAAAAAGCCAATGATGAGGTAGCTCCTCTTGTTAGTGAACTCCAAAAAAGACTATGAAAGGTGGCAGTACTAGATATTTCATTGAATAGAATTAAGGATCTCTCTTTGGTAGGAAAATTGGGTACAAAGGTATTAAAGTCTGATGGGCTAAAGTTTTTTATCTCTATTAAGTTATCTTGGATATATGGAGGAATAAAAAGGGAACTTTCTATTAATACTTTAGTTAATACTGGTGTAAAAGCCACGATTTTCGATTCTAATTTTATTAAATAGATAATGTTGTCTTGGTTTAAGAAGAAGAAAAGACTGAGATTAGAGAGCGCTGATGGCTTAATTCTCAAGAGATCTAGTACAGTGCAGGTTCGAAACCTATAGATAGAAGTCTCTGATACGAGATTAGGACAAAACAAAACTCTTGACCTAGTAACTGAGATTGCATACTTCAAACTAAGTCTTCCACCAATTTTAGAGATAGATTGGATCATCACCAATTATGATAAGCTATGAGTTACCACTCTTTTTAGGCTCGAGCTTAAGAGGGCATTGGAAATCGAGGAGGTTACTGATTTTACTGACTTTAATGAAGTACTTGCAGAGACTTAGTATATCAGACTTATTGAAATTGGGGAATGGGATTATCAGAAGTTTACTAATCGGGATGTTTATAAGGTTATGAAAATAACTGTGACCAAGAACCTTGAAGAACCTACTAATTGATTGCCATCTTAGTATAGAGATTTTGCAAAAATCTTTAGAAAGGAGATGTAATCTGCCCTTCTCTTTCATAATCTACAGGATATAATAATTAAGTTAGAAAAAGGAAAAAGTCTGCCATTAGGAAAGTTGTAGCCTCTTTCCCCCAATAAACTCAACCTTCTTAAAGAATATCTTGACGAGATACCCTAAACTGGTAAGATTAGACTGAGCAAAAGCAGTACTGGTATTCCTATTTTCTTTACCAAACAACCTAATAGTAAGCTTCAAATAGTTGTAGACTATAGAGGGCTCAATGCCATTATAAAAAAAGATAAGTATCCCCTGTTACTTATGACTACTCTTATAGAACAAGTTAGCACTTCACATTTTTTCTGTAAACTGGACTTAAAACTTAGGTTTAACTTGCTAAGAACAGTAGCTAGAGACGAGTGGAAGACAGTATTCAAGACTAAATATGGCTTATATGAGTATACAGTTATGCTTTTTGGGCTAACTAATACTCTATTTATTTTCCAATGACACATTAATAATATTCTATCTGAAAGAATCAATAGAGGGATCATTGTATATATTAATGATATCCTTATATATACTTAGACTGAAGAAGAATATGTCGAGCTTGTCCGTTAGGTGTTGTAGAAGCTAATAGAGAATAACCTTTATATCAATATTTATAAGTATATCTTCTATGTGCTTGAGGTAGAATTCGTAGGATTTAAGATCGGTACTAAAGGGATACAGATGGGTCAGAAAAATATCGAGGACATCCTCACATAGCAAGCCCCTTGAAATGTCAAAGAAGTGTAGAAGTTTATTGGTTTTGCTAATTTCTATTGCCCATTTATTAAAGGCTTTAGTAGTTTGGCTCTTCCAATTCAAATATTGATGCATAATAGAGTTTCCTAGAATTGGACATAGCAGTGTCAAAAAGCCTTCGACGAACTAAAATATAAGTTCACTACAGCTCCAATACTATACTATTATTATCCTAAATGACCAAAGATAATCGAGACAGCCTCATCTAATCTAGTAAAGGCTAGTATGCTATCTTAGAAGGAATCAAATAGTCGTTGGCACCCTGTCGCTTATTACTTAAAGCGTTTTATTCCTGCAAAGCTTAACTATGACGTTCACGACAAGAAAATGATTATAATAGTTAACTGTTTTCAGGAATGGAGACACTTTTTGATAGGTACTCTAGAGAAGATAATTATATATACAGATCATAAGAACTTTGAGTACTTTAATTCTATAAAGTTACTCAATCAAAGGCAGGCTCCTTGGGTAGAAATACTAAGCCAGTTCAATTTTAGGATCATCTACTGCCCAGGTTATAAGAATGGTAAGCCTGATACGTTTTTCTATTAGATTGATCCTGATCTCGAAAAAGAGGGGGAGAAGGAGGACTACATAATGTAGATGTTTAAATCTAGTTAATTCTAACTAGGTTTGGGTGAGGAAGTACTAGTAACATACTGAATTATAGCAGTGAAGGCCTCACAAATGGAAGAATCAACTTGGTCAAAGGAAATCCTAGAGGCTGGCCTTATAGATGAAAAGTGCTTAAGGATTCAGAATATATTGAAGTTTGGTAAGGAGTATCCCAGTTTTGAGTACTATAGTTTGGAAGATAACATAGTAACCTATAAAAGACGTTTGTATATTCCTGACAATAACTTACTTAAGCTAAAGGTGGTATTTCAGAGCTATGATGCTAAAGTTGTAGGATACTTCGGACATGATAAAACCCTCGAACTAATGAAATGAAATTACTACTAGCCGAATATAGAAGATTAGGTATATGACTATATCTATATATGTGACACTTGCTAGTACAATAAGACAATATGACATAAGAGATATAGTAAGTCTGTACCTCTTTCAATTCCTTATAGGCTGTGGGAATATATTTCGAAGGATTTCATTACCAATTTACCTCTAGTCAAGAGGTATAATCAAATTTGAGTTATTATTAATAGGTTCACCAAGATAGTATATTTTATTCCTTTAAAGAACTGGAAGGCTAAAGAGTTAGCTGAGATATTTGTCAAAGAGGTGTAGAGACTACATGAGTTGCCAAAGAGGGTCATTTCAGATAGGAATTCAGTATTTACAAGTTTATTCTAGATGGAAGTTATATAATTATTAGGAGTTGAGTTAGATAAGTCCTTAGCATATTACTACTAGACAGATAGTCAAACTGAGTAAGTCAACCAGATCCTAGAGTATTATCTATATACGTATTGCTGTTAGGATCAGGATGACTAGGTTGAGTTACTTCTATTTGCTGAGTTCTATTATAATAATACTATCTACTCTAGTACTAAACTTACTCGTTTCTATGCAGCATATGACCAACATCCTAAGAACAACTTCTAGAACCCAACCAAAGCCTCAACCGAATCTAACAACTCCAAGGCAGCTAAGATAGTCAAAACCCTAAATACAATGAGAGAAGCAATGAGGGAGAATATGAAAGTAGTATAAGCCTACATATTAAAATACTATAATCTTAAGGTAGCAAAGAAGGAACTGATATTCAAGATAGGAGACTGGGTTATAGTCAACTCTAAAAATATTAAGACTAGGTATCCAACTAAGAAGCTTGACTATAAGCTTCGAGAGAAGTTCAAAATCAAACAACTTATCAGTACTTATACCTATAAGTAAGAACTTCCTCTGAGTAGAGACAAAACCCACCCCATCTTTCATATCAGTCTGTTGGAACCTTACCACCTTAACATGATTACTGGCAGATATTCGCCAATACTTCTTCTCGTCGATCTTGAAAAATCGAAGTACCAAATTGAGAAGGTTAGGACTAGTAAGCTTCAGAAGGGAAGAGTTATGTACTTAGTTTTCTGGAAGAGTTATGGTCCTAATGATAATACATGGGAACTATATGAGAATCTAAAGGATAGAGGCTCTGAAATCATTCGAAAATGCTATTTGGATAATCCTCATAAGCCATGGGACCCTAATGTTGTCTTATAAGGATTTTTCATTGTTTCTTATTTAGGCTTTAAGTTTTTGGAATTATCTTTCATATATTTTTATTTTTTACCTGTATTTCTTATACTATTTTCTATCTCAGGGGTGCAACGAGACGTACGCAGCTGTATTTCAGCTGTCGTATATAAGGACTGGTCCTCAAACCCCATCCATAGTCATTAGTAGTAATACTGATTCTATTTGCATAATCAATTAGGTTCTTATAGATAGGAACCTTAAGGGGGGAGGCACTATTACGGGGTGACATCCAGCCCTACTATTGGTACTTGAGCTCTTATAGAATGACCCGAGATATCTATATGGACTCTAAGTACACTCATAGCAGTGTAGTGTAAGCATTTCTAATACTTATCTATGAGAGATAAGTATATGAAATGGGTATGAACCTCGGTATAGTTTATAATCATCATTCCTAGTTAAGGCCCTTATGACACGTCCATAGACTATTGAGGGAGCTACGGTTTAAGTTTCATAAGTATCCGATCAATAGTTCAATAGTTATACCTAGATCAATATACTAACTATATGCATACATACTAGCTATACTAGCTGTTATCCTGAAGTCTTAGTGTTACTGTGAACTGAAGTTATTACCTTAAACTTTAGAAAAATAAGTTGGTAAAAATAAATAAAATAATGAAGCCACGAGGGCGTACTTTAGACCAAAGTGTGTCTGGTGATATTATAAAAGAGTATGCTTTAAGCTAAGACTAAAGATATGGTTGGAATATAAAGCTCTTCGAATTTAATATTCCAAAGTTGTATCTAGGCCTATTCTTCGCCCTGATTCCATTTCCATAATCTATTTTATGATTGGAGTAATACTTGCAGAGTTATAAGATCTTTAGTAAAGTTAATTAAATTCATGAAGAAGTTTATCTATTACTGATAATAACTCCACAAATAATATAGGTATTAAGATAAATTAAGATTTTATGATCTTCTACGTATTGACGCCTATCTAATGATAATCTATTTATAATATACGAGTCTTTATTAATAAAGTTATGAGCAGTTGAAAATTATTTTCAACAGATATTAGACACTATTAAGAAAATACTACTATAAGGTCAAATAAGATAACTCTATGATATTGTTCAGGATTTATTCAATAGTATTGGGGATTGGTATTATATTGGAACTAGAAATTAATTATTTTAGCTAAGTATTCTTTAATGGAATAAGTTGGCTTAAGTGAAGTATATAAAACATATAGGCATAATAATCTTCTCTACATTCAAGCTAGTAACCTATAATAACGAGGGTAGATTATGACTGCATTAATAAAGCTGTAGATAGCATAATATTTACAAAGAAATTCTGAAGAGTGATGGGTAGGTGTGCGTCCCCTAAATTATTTTATTAAAGAATATCTACTATCACTACACATTATAAATAGTAAAAGTAGTTGTCAGTTGAATCTAATTCTATTATCAAGAGTATTTAAAAGCAAGAGTACCTTAAGTATATAAAGGCTATAAAGTTTTAAGTCTAGTGAAACTTTACATTTAATTGATATAGGATTTATTTTGTATTGTGAAATAAGATTTGTCGAAAGAGACTAAAGCGGAATTGAACTTTACTGCTATAGGATTATATTCTATATTGTGGAATAGATATCGTTGCAGCAGGATAAGTATGGCCGTCTTATTTTCTAGTCGCAAGAGTGCTATAAGGATTAATAGGGCCTCTATGACAATTAGAGATTAAGGAGATTATTAATTTCGCTGACTTTGATGAAGTACTTGTAGAGACTTAGTATATTGCACTTATTGAAATCAGGGAATGGGATTATTAGAAATTTGCAAATAGAGACATTTATAAGTTTATAAAAATAAGTATGAGTAAAAACGTAGAGGAACTTGCTAATTGATTGTCATCTCAATATAGAGATTTTGTAAAAATCTTTAGAAAGAAAATACAGTCTGCCCTTCTCTCTCATGGTCCATAAGATATGATAATTGAGTTAGAAGAAGGAAAAGATCCATTATCAGAAAAGTTATACTCCCTCTCCCTTGATGAACTGGAGTTTCATAAAGAATACCTTGATGAGATGCTCCAAACTGGCAAGATTAGACTGAGCAAAAGTAGTACTGGTGCTCTTATTTGTTTCACCAAACAACCTAATGGCAAGTTTCAAATAGTCATGGACTATAGAGATCTCAATATCATTACAAAGAAAGATAGGTATCCCCTGCCACTCATAACCACTCTTATGGAACAAGTTAGCACTTCACAGGTTTTCTCCTAACTCCACTTAAAACTTAGATTTAACTTATTGAGAATACTATCTGGAGACGAGTAGAAGATAGTATTTAATACTAGATATGGCTCATATAAGTATACAGTTATATCTTTTGGGCTAACTAATACTCCGTCTGTCTTCCAATAACATATTAACAATATTCTATTTGAGAGAATTAATTAAGAGATTATTATCTATATTAATGATATCTTTATATATACTTAGACTAAAGAGGAACATATCGAGCTCATCCATTAGGTACTGCAAAAGCTAATAGAGAATAACTTTTATATTACTATTGATAGGTGTATCTTTCATATCCTCGAGGTAGAATTCATAGGAGTTAAAGTCAGCACTAAAGGGATACAAATGGATCAGAAAAAAGTCAAGGATATCCTCGCATGACAAGCCTCTTGGAATGTCAAAAAATGTAGAAGTTTATTAGTTTTGCTAATTTCTATTGCCAGTTTATCAAAGGCTTTAGTAGTTTGACTCTTCTAATTTAAATACTTATATATAATAGAGTTACTTAGAATTAAATATAGCAATATCAAAAGGCCTTTGATGAGCTAAAATATAAATTCACTATAGGTCTGATACTATACTATTATTACTCCAAATGACTAAAAATAATCAAGACAGATACATCTGATCTAGCAAAGGCTAGTATCCTATCCTAGAAGGAATCAGATAGTCATTGGTATTCTGTTACTTACTACTCAAAGCGTTTTATTCTTGTAGAGCTCAACTATGATATATATAATAAGGAAATAGTTATAATCATCAACTACTTTCAAGAATGGAAATACTTTTTAATAGGTGCCCTGGAGGAAATAATCTTATATACTAACTATAAAAACCTAGAGTACTTTAATTCTACAAAGTTATTCAATTGAAGGCAAGCTCAATAGGCAGAAATATTAAACTAGTTCAATTTCAGAATCATCTATTACCTGGGTAATAAGAATGGTAAAGCAGATGTATTTTCCCATTAGGTTGATCCTGACCTTGAAGAAGGAGGGGAGAAGCAGGACTATATAATTTGGATGTTCAAACTTAGTCAATTCTAACTAGATTCGGGTGAGGAGGTACTAGTAATATACCAAATTATGGTAGTAAAATACTTACAGATAGAAGAATCAACTTAGTTGAAGGAAATCCTAGAGGCTAGCCTTATAGATGAGAGGTAGTTAGAGATTCAGAATATGTTAAAGTTTGGTAAGGAGTATCATGGTCTTGAGTACTATAGTTTGGAAGATGATATAGTGATCTATGAAAAATATTTATATATTTCTGGCAATAACTCTATCAAGCTAAAGGTGGCATTTCAGAGCCATAATGCTAAAGTTGCAGGATACTTCAGATATAACAAGACCCTCAAATTGATGAAACGAAATTACTACTAACCGAACATAGAAGATTGGGTACGTAACTATGTCCATATATATGACACTTACCAATGCAATAAGATAGGGTGACATAAAAAATATGGCAAGCTCATACCTCTTCCAATTCCCTATTGGCCATGAGAATATATTTCGATAGATTTTATTACTGATTTACTTCCAATTAAGAGGTATAATCAAATTTAGGTTATTGTCCATAGGTTTACCAAGATGGCTTATTTTATTCCTTTAAAGAACTGGAAGGCTAAGGAGTTAGTTGGGATATTTGTCAAGGAGGTGTGGAAACTACATAGGTTGCCAAAGAGGATCATTTTGGATAGGGACTCAGTATTCATGAGTTTATTTTGGATAGAAGTCATATAGTTATTAGGAGTTGAGTAAAATAAGTCCTCGGTATATTACCTCCAGATGAAGGGTCAAACTGAACGAGTCAACCAAATCTTAGAGTATTATCTATAGATGTATTACTGTTAGGATCAGGACGACTGGGTTAAGTTACTTCTGTTTACCGAGTTCTATTACAATAATACTATACACTCTAGTACTATATGTACTCCTTTCTATACAGCATATGGCCAACATCCCGAAAACAACTTCCAGAACCCAACTAAAGCCTCAACTGAATCTAACGACCCTAAAGCAACTAAGACGGTCGAAATCTTAGATATAATAAGAGAAGCAATAAAGGAGAATATGAAGGTAGTGCAGGCCTATATATCAAAGTATTACAATATTAAGATAGCAGAGAAGGAACTGACATTCAAGGTAGGGGACTAGGTTATGGTCAATACTAAGAATATTAAGACTAGGTGTCCAACCAAGAAGCTTGACTATAAGCTTCAAAGAAAGTTTAGAATCAAATAACTCATCAGTACTTTTGCTTATGAGTTAGAACTTCCCTCGACTATAGGCAAAACATATCCTATCTTCCATATTAGTCTGTTGGAATCCTACTACCTTAACACGATTGCTAGCAGATGTTCACCAATACCCCCTCCCATCAATCTTGAAGAATTAGAGTACTAGATAGAAAAGGTTAATACTAGTGATCTTCAAAATAGAAGAGTTATGTAAATAGTTTCCTGGAAGGATTATAGTCCTAATAATAATATATAGGAACCATATAAGAACTTGAAGGATGAAGGCTCTAAAATCGTTTAGAAATTCTATCTGAATAATCCTTATAAGCTATAAGACCCTAATATTATCTTATGAGGATTTTTCTTTTTTTCTAATTAGGCTTTAGGTTTTTTAAATTATCTTTCACATATTTTTTCTTTCTTACCTATATTTCTTATACCATGTTCTGTCCCAGGAGTGCAATAAGACATACGCAGCTGTATTTCAGATGAGGTATATAAGGACTAGTCTTCAAGCCCTGTCCATAGTCATTAGTAGTAATACTAATTCTATTTACATAATCAATTAGGTTCTTGTAGACAAAAACCTTAAGGAGGGAGACACTATCATGGGGTAGCATCCAGCCCTATCATAGATACTTAAGCTCTTATAGAACGACTCTAGATATCCACATGGACTCTAGGTATACTCATAGTAGTATAGTGTAAGTGTTTCTAATACTTATCGATAAGAAATAAGTATATGAAATAGGTATGAACTTTAGAGTGGTTTATAATTATCATATATAGTTAAGACCCTTATGATACGTCCATAGACCCTTGAGGGAGCTACGGTTTAAGTTTCATAAGTATCCGATTAATGGTTCAATAGTTATACCTAGATTAATATACTGACTATATATATATATACTAGCTATGCTAGCTATTACCTTGAAGTCTTGGCGTTACCCTGAACTGAAGTTATTACCCTAAACTTTAAGAAAATAACTCAGTAAAAATAAATAAAATAATAAAGCTACGAGGGCGTACTTTAGATTAAAGTATATCTAGTGACATTATAAAGAAATACATCCTGAGTTAAAGCCAAAAATACAGTCAAAATATAAAGTTCTCTAAATTTAATATTTCGAAGTTATATTTAGGCTTATTTATCACCTTAATTCTACTTTCGCAATCTATTTTATGATCGGAGTAATACTTATAGAGTTATAAGACCTTTTACTAAGGCTAACTAAATCTACAAGGAAGTTTATCTATTACTGATAACAACTCTATGAATAATATGGATATCAAGATGAATTAAGATTCTATGATCTTTTATGTATCGATGCTTATCTAATGATAATCTATTTATAACCTACAAGCCTTTATTAATAGAGTTATGAGCAGTTGAAAATTATTTTCAATGGACATTAGATACTATTAAGAAAATATCATTAGAAGCTCAAATAAATAACTCAATAATACTACTGAATAATAACTCAATAGTATCGAGAATTAGCATTCTATCAAAAGTAGAAATTAGTTATCTCAGCTAAGTATTCTTGAATGAAATAAGTCAGCTTAAGTGAAATATATGAAATATACAGATATGGGAATCTTCTCTATATTTAAACTAGTAACCTATAATAATAAGTATAGATTATGATTATATTAATAAAGGTGTGGATAGCATAATACTTAGGAAAAAATTCTAAAGAAATGATAGATAGGTGCATATCCCCTAAATTATTTTATTAAGAAATATCTATTATCATTGTATATTATAAATCGTGAGAATAGTTCCTAGTTGAATTTAATTCTACTATCAAGAGTATTTGAAAGCAAGAGTATCTCGAGTACATAAAGCCTACAAAGTTCTAAGTCTAGTAAAACTTTACATCTAATTAATATAGAATTTATTTTGTATTACAAAATAAGATCCATTGAGAAAGACTTAAGTAGAATTGAACTTTACTACTATAGGATTTTATTCTATATTTCGGAATAAGTATCATTATAGCAGCATGAGTACGGCCATCCTATTTTCTAGTCGTAAGAGTACTATAAGGGTTAATAGGACCTCCGTGACATAATACACTGACTATATGTATATATACTAGCTATACTAGCTATTATCTTAAAGTCTTAATATTACTATGAACTGAAGTTATTACTCTGAACTTTAAGAAAAAAACTTGGTAAAAATAAATCGAATAATGAAGCCACAAGGATATACTTTAGACTAAAGTGTATTCAGTAACATTATAAGAGAGTGCGTCCTAAAGTAAAGCTAAAGATACAGTTGAAATATAAAGTTCTCTAAATTTAATATTTCAAAATTATATCTAGGCCTATTTATAGCTCTAATTCTATTTTCGCAATCTATTTAATAATCAGAGTAATACGCACAGAGTCATAAGACCTTTTATTAAGGTTAACTAAATCCATAAGGAAGTTTATCTATTACTGATAATGACTTTATGAATAACATTGAGATTAAAATGAATTAAGATACTATAATCTTCTATATATTAATATTTCTCCAATAATAATCTATTTGTAACCTACGGTTCTTTTGTAATAGAGTTATGAGCAGTTGAAAATTATTTTTAATAGACAATAGATACTATTAAGAAAATACTACTATAGGCTCAAATAGATAACTCTATAATACTGTCAGATAGTTATTCAATAGTATCAAGAATTAATATTAAATCGAAAGAAGAAATTAGTTATCTCAGCTAAGTATTTTTTAATGGAATAAGTTAGCTTAAGTGAAGTATATGAAATATGTAGGTATGGGAATCTTCTTTACATTTGGGCTAGTAACCTATAATAATAAGTATAGATTACAACTACATTAACAAAAGTATGGATAGTATAATACTTAGGCAGAAATTCTGAAAAAGTGATAGATAAGTACGAGTTCTCTAAAATATTTTATCTAGAAATATTTACTATCACTGTACAATATAAATACTAAGAGTAGTTCTCAATTAAATCTAATTCTATCATCAAGAGTATTCAAAAGCAAGAGTACCTCAAGTATATAAAGCCTACAAAGTTCTAAATCTAGTTTACTTTATTTCTAACTAATAAAAGATTTATTTTCTATTTCAAAATAAGATCTGGTAGGAAGAATTAAGGTAGATTAAACTTTATTACTTATAATAAATAATACTAGACAGTAGTTATTTAGTACTATTTATATAATCTATATTTATTAGAATAGATGTTTGTATATACTAGTTCTACTGAGAGATTACCTTAGAAAGGTAGTATTATTGTTAAGTAGAAAGTTCCATTAGAAATATTAATTAATAAGTATAATTTCCTCTTAGATTATTTGCTAACTAATTAATCTGTTGTAGGTTATCATCTATCTGAGTCATCTGAGGAGGAAATTCTAGAGGGGAATTTATGCTCTTTTTATACTTATTTAACAATGTATTTGATAAATTAGAATACATAAAATATAGTACTTGCTATTGGGCAGTACTATATAAGTCATAGGAAATATAAGTCATAGGAAATATAAGTTATTAAAAATATATAAGTCATGAGAAACAGAGCTATGCCAGGGCTATATAATACCTATAAGGATATATATGAGATAGCAAGTTCTGCTAAGTAACTAACTACTAGATTCGGCAGTTATGAAATAATAATAGATATAGGAAATATAAGACAAATAAAATAATAAGAAATAACATCTCAAATTACACTTCTCTACTTTAAATCAATTATTACTATATTACTAATTCTATTCTATAATTCTAGCTTCTACCTATCCTATTTTGAGGGATAGCTGAAGTACATTAGTATTAATATATTTGTCATTAGGGGATTCGTTCATAATGTAGTCTTATTTTTATTGAATTGAAGCTTAAGTTTCATCTCTTGTCCGAGGTCCTTGATTTCCTCTTTTGGTACATCGTTTCTTGAAAGTATCTTCTAGACTTCCTCTAACCTAGAAATCCTAAAGGATTTCAGGAGTAATATCTTTGGCATTTACTCAAGAATCATATTCTAAAGTATATCCTAACTATCTGACCTTATATTGATGTTTATTAGATCATGGTGCTATTATAAATTCCAATACCTTTTTAACTTCATATCGATCATTATTAATTGGTCTCAGTTCTAGAGATTGTCTATTAGAAAACTATAATGAATAATACTAGATAGTAGTTATTCAGTATTATTTATATAATCTATATCTACTAGAACAGATATATGTGTATACTAGTTCTACTAAAGGATTGCCTCAGAAGGGTAGTTGTTGTTAAATGGGAGAGTTTTATTAAGAATATTAATTAATAGGTATAATCTTCGCTTAGATTGTTTACTAACTAACTGATCTGTTATAGGTTGTTATCTATCTAAGTAGTTTAAGGAGGAGATTCTAAAGGGGAATTCATACTCTTTTTATACTTGTTCAACAACATATCTAATAAATCAGAATATATAAGATATAGTACTTGCTATAGAGTAATGCTATATGAGTCATAGGAAACGGAGCTATGCCGGGGCTGTGTAATACCTTCAAGAGTATACACAAGATGGCAAGTTCTACTGAATCCTTAACTACCAGATTCGGTAGTTGTAAAATAATAATAGATATAGAAAATACGAGATAAATAAAATAATAAGAAATAACATCTCTTATTATACTTCTCTACTTTAAATAGATTTTACTATATTAATGATTCTATTCTGCAATCCTAGCTTCTATATATCTTATCTTGAGAGATAGTTAAAGTACATTAGTATTGATATATTTGTTGTTGGGGGATTCGTTCATAATATAGTCCTGTTCTTACTGAATAAGAGCTCAAGTTTCATCTCTTATCTAAAGTCTTTGTTTTCCTCTTTTAGTATGTCATCTCTTGAAGGTGTCTTCTAGACTTCCTCTAAACCAGAAATTCTGAAGGATTTTAATAGTAATATGTTTGACGTTTACTCAGGAATTATGTTTTAGAGTATATCCTAACCATCTGACCTTATATTGACGTTTATTATATTGTAGTACCATTCTGAATTCTAATACCTTTTCAACTTTATATTGATTATTATTAATTAGTCCCAGTTTTAGAGATCGTCTGTTAGAGAATTGTGTATGATCGTTTTAATAATATAGTTTGAGTTTTGAAATATAAAAGATATTATATATGAGATTAAGGTCAGGTTGAGGGGATAAGTCTAGACTATAATTATTTTCAGCATAATTAGTAGATATGATTGAGAAAGAGCCTAACTATTGAGGTTTTAACTTGAGTGAAATGTTTAGTACATTTATGTTTTCTGAGGATAGTATGACCTGTTATCCAACCGAAAGCTTAACTATATTATGATATTTGTTCACTTGTATCACTTGTGTCTTTTTAGTATTATAGAGTACCTGTGAGATATTGTAGTGACATTCATTTGCTGGTGCAAATGCATTGATAGGACAAGGTAGTAGGAAGGCTCCTTGATATACACTAAATCTTAGTAAAGTTATAAAAGCACTACTTTTTCTGGCGCTATAGAATCTAGAGTTTAGCTTTAACTAAATCTCAAGCAATTTATATAGTCAGTCAGATCCTTTGACTTTATATGCTCTTACTATTTATAAGATTTCCTTATTCATGATTTTAGATTGTCTATCTATATAAGGGTGATATGCTGTAGATAGTTCCAATTTGATTCTATTCTTTCTAGCCCAGTCCTGGAAATGTAATAATATGAAAAGAATATTGTGATCAAAAACAATACATAAAGGATATCCTATAATTAGGACTACATGAATATCAAAAGAAGTAGTACATTGTTCTACTATGAAATTGTTAGCAATAGGAATAAGAAACTTAAATCCTAATTGTCTATTAATAATCATCCAAAGGTATGAAATACAGATAATATATTCTTCATCAGTAGGAATATTCAGATATAAAAGAGAACATTTGATGAAGATAGGAGCTAACTTAAGGAAATCTATTAAAATATCTAACCAAGGTCTTTCTAGTATATGTAAAGAAGTGATAAGTTCGAAAAGTAGCCTGTTGGAATACTTTGTCTATTAATAAGTATTACAACTTCTAATATACTCCTTAATGGACTTAGAAAAGGACTAGTATTAATATCGGTTAGTAAGATGTTTCATGGTTTTCTCAATTCTATTATAAGTTATTGCTTTATATGCTTTATTGATTACTAGCTCGAGATAGTTTTAACCTTCAATATTGAAAGTGCTAGGTAAAACTAATCTCTATTATCCATATATATTTCTAATATATAAGAATCTATCTTTGATTCTATGATTCTTATACTATTTGGAGGCATTATAGTAATCTTTCCAAATAGAGTATACTTTCATATACGCCTAGTATGCTACCTTTATTCTATCTTCTAAATCTAACTATTGCATAATAAAGAAGTCCTCTTTATCTTCCCAACCATTAGTAATATGCTTATCATCAATAAGCCTGTTGAAGGTTAGTTCGATTCATTAGTTAAAATCAATAACTGTTGGTTTCTTCCTTTCATAGGTAGTAGTATTGTATCCTAGTTGCTTGTAAAAATTATAATGTCTTCTAGATGATCGGAATGACTTGGTGGGAATGAGAGTAGGAGTTTTGTTGACTGCTACTTGCTTTTGGAAGTGAGTGATGACTATAGTGGTCTAAAAGATATTATCATTATTAATTCCCCAAGGGGTTAGTATGGGGTTCCATAGTTGTTAAGATGCAATTGGTACATTTCGGTAGATTTTTCTTATGTAGTTATTGAGTACTTCTTTACAAGAGTTGGTAGAAGGAGGAGCAGAAACTGATTTGGCTATTTCCTTATAAGAATCTTAGACTGTATTAAGGTTATCTAGACAGTTCTTAAGGAATTCCTTCTTCTTCTAAAGAACTGAATTTGTGAGAGTATAGTTGAGGCTGCTGTGTCTTAAGGTATTATAGATAGTATAGATCTTAACTGAAAATATGTAGTTGCATATCATATAAGCATTGCCATATACAGGATAGTAAAAATCTTAGTACACAGACCAATACATACACTTATATTATTGATAATTAGTATGGATGAGTATAATGTCAATTGAGGTCAGTATTAATAGAGGAGTTAGGAGCTCCTTTTATTTGTTTTTAGTTGCTGCTTATAAAACGGGTTCTATCTTAAGTTCTTTGGTATTGTTAGGCTAGTACTCATTGAATAGTTTAGTGTCAATAGAGGTAAGAGATTCTTTATCAAAGGCTTCCGGCTTATAGCTGAGTACTTTATATACTCATAGTCGTCTTCTATTTCTACTTCAGCTTCATAGTAGAAGCAAAAGAAATAGTGTCTAAGCTCTGTAACTCTTCCATTACACTTGTTGAAATCGTAATTAACATGTTGGAAGTTGATAACTCTATAAGAAACCATTTTGGAGGATAAAGTTTAGGGGTATAAAAAAGAAATTAAGACATTAGTATAAAGATAAGAAGTAGAGTCGATGCTAGTAAGAATATAATTATCCTTAGTGGTGGGAATATTAAGATATTTATGCTTTCTTGATAGAGCATCTGCTATTAAGTTCTCTTTTCTTACTATATGCTAAATTTCACAATCAAATTCTATAACAAGATCCTGCCATCATCTAAGTTTCTGGCTTGTAGGTTTCTGAGTACAAAAGGTGACTAATAGCTTATGGTCTATAAGGATAGTGAATTTATGACCCTTGAGTTGTACTTTAAGAAATTTTAATGAGTCAATAATTACCAATAATTCCTTTTGGAAAGTTGGATAGTTTAATTGAATTGGATTAAATTTTCTAGAGTAAAAGCATGATAGTCTGATATGAGTAAGGGGGCCTTGACCAATCCAAGATCCTAAACCTATATTACTAATATCACAAATTAAATATTTAGGTTTAGTAGATACATTATTTTAGGGTTTTAAAATATAAAAAGAACTTACGAGTTCTTTCAGTTTTTTAAATGCTATATTATGTGTGTCTATCCATTCCCATTTCTTAGTCTCTCCTTGTAATTCCAATAATATACTTGTATAAGATACTAAGCCAGGAATAAAATGACTAAGATAATTAATAATTCCAAGAAAGTTTTAGAAGTCTTTCTTCCTTTTAGGAATTAGAAAGGTTAATATTATTATTCTCTTTATAGGATCAATATAAAGTCTATCTGAGGTTAAAATATGACCTAAAATCTCCAGTCTATCAGTAAAGAATTAATATTTGCTTATTTTCAGAAAGAATTCTTCATCTTATGAGTATTGTAATACTATTATGAGTGTAGTAATATACTGTTTATAGGTTTTAGTAAAAATAATAATATCGTTAATATAGACTATTATACTCTTATAGAGCCTATCCTTGAATACTTTATACATTACTCAGACTATAGTAGCTGGTATATTATAGTCTCCTTATTATATAACTTTGCTTCTATAATATCTTAAGTATATTAAGAATATAGAGTATTTCTCTGATTCTGAATCAATTTTAATATTATGGTAGCCATATGCTAGGTCTAATTTTGACTAAATGAGATTTACTACTACTAGTTCAATTAATTCATTGATATTAAGTAGTAGTATATGATCTGGTTCAACTATGAAATTGTGGTCTCGACAGTTATTGATGAATCTGGCTTCTTCTGGTTTATCTTTTTTAGGGATAGTGAATATAGTAACTGCAATAGTATTATTTTCTACTCAGTAGATTTATCCTATCTTTTTGTCTCCAGTAATTTTATTATGCATTTGTTATCTAAATCAGTAGCCTAATAGTCTCCATTATAGTACTTATATTATTTTGGGTTTGGGTTTGATGTAGTAGTTGACTATTCTGAGTGGCAGTATATCCTATAGAATTTCTTTTAGAAATAATTTAGGAAATTCTGTTATTAGGTTAAATTGCTTTTGTATAGATAAGACTATAGTCATAATATCTACTTCTATATCAGTATCTTCTGTCTTACTAATAGTATTTCAACTGTCTGGTTTACTATAGTATATAATTGTCTGACAAGTTACTTCTAGGTATACAGTTCTAATTCCACTTTTAGTGGTTCTAGAACTTTTTCACATTTTCAAGGGAAAATAAGTCATATTTTCAGGCTGAGTAGTAACTAGTTCCTGACCTGTAAAGATTATGACATGAACCTTAGTAAGTATAGGTTCCTCAAGAATCATATTCCAGCTATTTAAGTATATTATATAGAAAGTACATTCTTCTATATATCCTATCTAATCCAATTTAATTATATATATCTTATCAATTGTCACCTTAGATCCTTTCAAAGCTATACCTAAAGATATTTTCTCAATACTCTTTATTGGTATTTGATATAAGTATACAAATATAGAATTGATCAAATCTCCTCCCTTTATTTATAGATCTATCAGTGCTAGAGCTGGTCAGTCATTTACTCTAATATAAACTTTATTGTAGTTAATTGGTTATATTAATAAAGGTCATTCCTTGATTTTATCTTTGTTGACTTTTAATGCAGTAGTTGTAGTAAGATCCTGTACTACAGTTCATAAGGATACCTTGTTCTATCATTTTCTACAATCTTTGTAAGAATGTCTGGAGTTCCAATACCATAGATATTTCTTATCTCTTATTAGTTGCATCCTCATCTTATTATTCAGTTTTTTTGTAATAGTATCCTAATCAGATTCTTTTTGTTTATCGTAATTGGTTTTGAAGAAGGGTTTATTACTATTGCCATAATTTGATCTATGTCCATTATAGTCTCTTCATTGATTTCGATCTTGATTAGTTAATTTTTAATTTTGTCAATAAAATCTAGTTAGTATATATAGTAGAGCAAATTATTTTTTTGATACTTCATATAATTCTACTTGATGTATGAGTTGGTCATATATCTATTCATCTTTGATTAAGGGAATTAATGTTGCTGACATGTATGCAAGTAGGTGATTAAAAAACTTTCTTCTTTTGACCTCTTCTGATATTGATTGTTTACTCTTAGTATCAATTAATTTAATCTATATTTCAGTAAGCCAGTTAGTAAATTATTTGATATCTATATATCGTCTATCCTTGTAAGGTATAGTAGTTTCCTATTGCTTCTATAAAATGTCTTTACTAGTAGATAGTATCAAAAAATCTCTGAGTACTATTATAAAGTTGAAGAATTATACTTTCTTCCCTTTATTTCTTAAATATTGATTATAAGTTATAAGTGCGCTTCTTTGAAGTAGAAATCCTAAAATTTTTAATCCTTCGGGCTTTTCTAAATTAATTCCTTTTATCTTCCACTAGTATTAGACTACCATAGCCCAAAAGTGAAAATATTGTAAGTCTCTCCATTTCTTATTAGTGCCGTCAAGTTTTTCTACTAAATCGATTTTGATTCCTTTAATTTTCTTGAGTGAAGTGAGGTTATTTATTAAAATTATTCTAGTGGTAGATTCCTATTGTTAATGTTCTACTGATTTGCCTTATTGAATCTTTTTGGGTTTGAGTAGGCTAGCTACTAATAAGATACTATCATCTGAGTCAGAGCTATCGCTTGGATCATTATCATCTGGTCTGCCTTGTATTCTAAACTATTATTGTTATTATTGACCAGTATTTTTATATCCTCCACTATTGCTATTATTATCTTTATCTTCTTTATCATCATTCGGTTCCTGTATTTTATGTAGAGGAGGTGGAAGAGAGTTGGAGCTTCCTACTTCTTGTGCTGACATAGTATTTTTCTGAGTAGATTTTTGACCTTTACTTTTATCCTTCATTAGAGTTCGAGCAAATATTTCGAGTAATCTTAGAATTGGTTTAAACTAATCTCCTACTAAAGTAGGGATTTCTTTTAAGTGAGTACTACTTAGTATAAAGGCTATTAATATATCCTAATTTTCTATAAGCCAATACTTCTATTTTAAAAGTTCTACCAATAGTTTTCATAATTTCTTTTTAAGAAAAGTTCCTAATTCTAAATCCTTTTCTTTAAATAGATATAGTATTTACTATATATAGTATCTTACTGCTACTTCCATTAAAAGTCTAGCATTCGCAAGATGATATTCCTATATTACTTCTAGAATTTATACATATTTCAGAATTTTATATATATGTAGTGTATATTCCTTTTAAAATATTTCTGATACTTAGGAGAGAATTATATCAAATATGACCTCATACTCTGATGGATAATTAGACGTATATGTCAAAGTTATTTTTTCATTATAACTTGTGTCTATTTCTCCTTCTATAGTAGGGTTAATGAATCTAGTCTTTTTGGAAGTACATTTGACTAATTGTTAGATTTTTTCAAGTACTATAATCAAATGTCTTGACTTCTTAGTCCGTCTTCCAGCTGTAGATGCCATTTTATCTGATGCTGATTCTTGTTTAGGTTTGCTTTGATATCAATTATTACTCCACAATTTATTGGTTTAGATCAACAAATTCGATTTTTAAGTTACTTTTCTGCTTTAGCACCTTATTGTTCTAGTGGTATTGTTAAAGAAGATTTATTAGATATCTGCTCGACTGAGAATAATATTGGCTTAGTTAATGGTAATGATAGTATAGTAGCTTGACAGAGTTTAAATAAGTTTTACAGACCTGTTTTGTATCCTACTTCTGAGTTGTCTAGCAAGAGTATTTCATTTTTCAATTATAATATTGAAGTAGATATTTAAGATATTGAGAATTTTATTAGGATGTTTGGGTCTAGTGTTTTCTTAAGTGAAGATAATACTTTCTTTAAATTGTTATCTGGTATAAAGGAGGCAGTTCATAAGTCATAGGATAATGATCATTTCCTTGTTATACCGATTCTTCCTAAGACTTATGGTACTAGTTGTTCAATAATGTACTATGTTTTTCATTTCTAGTTTAGTATTAAGGATTATCAAGAGTGCAAGTGGATTTGTCGAGACTACTGAAAAAAGTGTCTAGAATAGAGGTGAGATACTTTTATGTAGGGAACTACTACTTGTTAGAACCCTACTTAGCTTACTTCTAAGTCTTATAGTTATTTTGCAGATAAGAATCTGATATCTTATTAGTTGTTATTGTAGCTAGCTAAATTTATGATGTCATTATTGTATTCGAGATGCATTATACTAAAAAGTGTAAAAGAATATTAGTAAGCTTGATTAGGCCTTAAGATGCAGTAAGAGGTAGTAGAGATTAACTTTTGATATTAAAAAAAATATAATGAATGATACTGTTACAGGAGCCCTATTCACCCTTATAGTACTCTAGCAACTAAAGAATAGGACGACTATACTTATACTGCTACAACAATAGTTATTCCACAACTCAAAATAAAATCCTATAGTAGAAAATTCAATCTATTTTAATTTTTTCCGACAAATCTTATTTTGCAATACAAAATAAATCTTTCATCAGTCAAGAATAAAGCAAACTAGACTTAGAACTTTATAGGCTTTATGTACTTGAGGTACTCTTGCTTTTGAATACTTTTGATAGTAGAATTAGATTTAACTAGGAATGACTCTTACTATTTATAATACATAGTAATAGTAGATATTTTTTGATAAAATATTTTGAGGGATATGCACCTACTCATCACTTCTTTAAAATTTCTTCCTAAGTGTTATACCATCTATACCTTTATTAATGTACTCATAATCTATGCTCATTATCACAGGTTATTAGCCTGAATATAGAAAAGATTCCCATACCTGTATATTTCATATACTTCACTTAAGCTGACTTATTCTATTAAAGAATACTTAGCCAAGATAACTAATTTCTACTTCTGATATAACGCTAATCCCTGATACTATTGAATAAATACCTGATAGTATCATAGAGTCATCATATTTGAGCTTATGGTAGTATTTTCTTAATAGCATCTAGTGTCTATTGAAAATAATTTTCAACTGCTCATAACTGTATTAATAGAGACTCGTAGGTCACAAATAGATTATCATTAGAGAGGCGTCAATATATAGAAGATCATAGAATCTTAATTCATCTCGATACCTATATTATTTACGGAGTTGTTATTAGTAATAGATAAACTTCCTTGTAGATTTAATTAACTTTACGAAAGGTCTTATAGCTCTATGAGTATTACTTTGATCATAAAATAGATTACGGAAACGGAATCAAGGCAATGAATAGGCCTAGATACAACTTTGAAATATTAAATTCGGAGAACTTTATATTTTAAGCATATTTTTGAGCTTAGCTCAGGATATACTCCCTTATAATATCACTGGATGCACTTTAGTCTAAAGTATGCCCTTATGGCTTTATTATTTTATTTATTTTTACCGAGTTATTTTCCTAAAGTTTAAGGTAATAACTTCAGTTCAGGCTAACACTAAGACTTCAGAGTAATAGCTAGTATAGCTAGTATATGTATATATAATTAATGTATTGATCTAGGTGTAACTATTGAACTATTGATCGGATACTTATGAAACTTAAATTGTAACTCTTTCAAGGGTCTATAGACGTGTCATAAGGGTCTTAACTATCTATGATAGTTATATACTACTCTAAAGTTCATACCCGTTTCATATACTTATCTTCCATAGATAAGTATTAGAAATACTTGTACCACATTACTATGAGTATACTTAGAGTCTATATAGATATCTAGAGTCATTCTATAAGAGCTCAAGTACCTATAGTAGGGTTGGATATCACCCCTTAACAGTTCTTCCCTCCTTAAGATTCTTGTTCGCAAGAACCTAATTGATCATATAAATAGAATTAATATTGCTACTAATGACTATGGATGGGGCTTGAGAACCAGTCCTCATATACAATAGCTGAAACACAGCTGTGTATATCTCATTGCACCCCTGGAATAGAAAATAGCATAAGAAATACAGGTAGAATACAAACAATGTGTGAAAGATAATTCCAAAAACCTAAAGCCTAAATAGAAAAAAATGAAAAATCCTTACAAGATAATATTAGGGTTCTGTGGCTTACGAGAATTATCTAGATGGAATTTCCGAACGATTTCAGAGCCTCTATTCTTTAAATTCTCATATGGTTCCCATGTGTTATTATCAGGACCATAACTCTTCTAGGAAATCAAATACATAACTCTTCCCTTCCAAAGCTCACTAGTCCTAACCTTCTCAATCTGGTACTCCAATTCTTTAAGATCGATGGGAGGGGGTATTGGTAAACATCTGCCAGCAATCGTATTAAGGTGGTAGGGTTCCAACAGACTGATGGGGAAGACGAGGTGGGTTTTGCCTGTGCTCAAAAGAAGTTCTAACTCATAAGTATAGGTACCGATAGGTCTTTTGAGTCTGAACTTTTCTCAGAGTTTGTAATCAAGCTTTTTAGTCGGACGCCTAGTTTTAATATTCTTAGCGTTGACCATAACCCAGTCTCCTACCTTGAATGTTGGTTCCTTCTCTGCTACCTTAAGATTGTAGTATTTTGATATATAGGCCTACACTGCCTTTATATTCTCCCTCATTACCTCTCTTATTGCGTTCAAGCTTTCGATTGTTTTAGCTGTCTTAGTGTTATTAGATTCAGTTGAGGCCTCGGTTAGGTTCAGGAAGTTGTTTTCGGGATGTTGGCCATATACTGTGTAGAAGGAAATACACTTAGTACTAGAGTGAATAGTGTTATTATAACAGAACTCGGCAAATGGAAGTAACTCAACTCAGTCATCCTGATTCTAATAGTAATATGTCTATGGATAATGCTCTAGGATCTGGTTGACTTATTCAATTTGACTATTTATCTAGTGGTGATATACCGAGGACTTATCTAACTCAACTCTTAATAACTGTATGACTTCCATCCAAAACGAACTTGTGAATACTGAGTCCCTATCTGAAACGACTCTCTTTAGCAACCCATATAGTCTCCACACCTCCTTGATAAATATTCTAGCTAACTCTTTAGCCTTCTAATTCTTCAAAGGAATAAAATATGCTATCTTAGTAAACCTATCAATAATAATCCAAATTTGATTATACCTCTTGACTAGAGGTAAATCAGTAATGAAATCCATTAAAATATATTCTTATAGTCTATAAGGAATTGGAAAAGATATGAGCTTGCCATATTTCTTATGTCACACTGTCTTATTATACTAGTAAGTGTCATATATATGGATATAATCACATACCTAATCTTTCATGTTTGGCTAATAGTAATTTCGTTTCATTAGTTCGAGGGTTTTGTTATGTCTAAAGTATCCTGCAACTTTAGCATCATGGCTCTGGAATGCTACCTTTAGCTTAAGTAAGTTGTTGTTAGGAATATACAAATATCTTTCATAGGTTATTATATTATCTTCCAAACTATAGTGCTCAAGACCGAGATACTTCTTGCCAAACTTTAACATATTCCAAATTCTTAACCACTTCTTATCTATGAGGCCAGCCTCTAGGATTTCCTTAGACTATATTGATTTTTCAGTCTGTGAGGCCTTCACTACCATAATTTGGCGCGTTACTAGTACCTCCTCACTCGAACCTAGTTGGAATTGACTAGGTTTAAATATCCAAATTGTGTAATCTTACTTCTCCCATCTTTCTTTAAGGTTAGGATCAACTTGATGGGAAAATGCATCAGCTTTACTATTCTTGTCACTTGGGTGGTAGATGATCCTAAAATTGAACTAGCTTAGTATTTCTACCTATCTAGCCTATCTTTAATTAAGTAACTTCATAGAATTAAAGTACTCAAGGTTATTATAATCTGTATACATAATTATCTCCTCAGGGGCACCCATCAAAAAGTGTCTCCATTTATAAAAGCAGTTGACAATTACGACTATTTCCTTATCGTGGATATCGTAATTAAGCTCTGCTAGAATGAAGTACTTTGAGTAGTAAGTGACTAGGTGCCAATGACTATCTGGTTCCTTCTGAGATAGGATACCAGCTTTTGCCAGATCAGATGCATCTGTCTCGATCATCTTTAGTTATTCAGGATGATAATAGTATAGTATCAGAGCTATAGTGAACTTATATTTTAGCTCATTGAAGACTTTTTAATACTGCTGTATTTAATTCTAAGGAACTCCATTATACATAAGTGTTTGAATTAGGAGAGCCAAATTACTAAAGCCTTTAATAAACCGGTAATAGAAATTACCAAAACTAATAAACCTCTGCACCTTTTGGACGTTCTGAAGGGCTTACTATGCGAGAATATCTTCAACTTTCTTCTGGCCCATCTGTATCCCTTTAGTACTAATCTTAAATCCTATGAATTCTACTTTGAGGACATAGAAGATATACTTATCAATATTAATATAAAGGTTATTCTCTATTAGCTTTTGCAACACCTAAAGAACGAGCTCGACATGTTCCTCTTTAGTCTGAATATATATAAGGATATCATCAATATATATAATGATCCCTCGATCGATTTTCTCAGATAAAATATTATTAACATGTCATTGGAAGATAGACAGAGTATTAGTTAGCCCAAAAGGCATAACTATATACTCATACAAGCCATATCTAGTCTTGAATGCTATCTTCTACTGGTCTTCTACTACTATTCTTAGCAAGTTAAACCTAAGTTTTAAGTCAAGTTTAGAGAAAACCTGTAAAGTGTCAACTTATTCTATAAGAGTAGTTATGAGTGGCAAGGGATACTTATCTTTCTTGGTAATGGCATTGAGCCCTCTGTAGTCTACAACTATCTTGAGCTTGGTATTAGGTTATTTGGCGAAGAAAATAGGAGTACTAGTATTGCTTTTGCTTGATCTAATCTTGCTAGTTCGGAGCATCTTATTAAGGTATTTTTTGAGAAGCTCTAGTTCATCAGGAGAGAGGAGATACAACTTTCCTAATAGTAGACCTTTTCCTTCTTCCAACTCGATTGTCATATTCTGTGGACTATGAGAGGGAAGGCTGAATTATATCTCCTTTCCAAAGATTTTTACAAAATTCTTGTACTGAGATAGCAATTAATCAGCAAGTTTTTCAAGGTTCTCAGTTATAGTTATTTTCATAACTTTATGAATGTCCCTATTTATGAACTTCTGATAATTCTATTCCCCTATTTCAATAAGTCCGATATACTAAGTCTCTACAAGTACTTCATCAAAGTCAGTAAAATTAGTAATATTGTCGGTCTCCAATGCTCTCTTAAGCTCGAGCCCATAAGGAGTGGTGACCCATAGCTTATCACAATTAGCAATAATCTAATCTATCCCCAAAATAAGTAGAAGACCTGTTTTAAGGCATGCAACCTCAGTTACTAGGTCAAGGGTTTTATTTCGCCCTAATCTTGCATCAAAGACTTCTATCTGTAGGTTCTAGACCTGCATTATACCAGACCTCTTAAGAATTAATCTATCAGTACTCTCTAATCTCAGTCTTTTCTCCCTCTTAACCTAAGACAACATCATCTATTCAACAAAATCAGAATCGAAAATCGTGGCTTCTACATCAGTATCAACTAAAGTATTAATAGAAAAGTTGCATTTAATTCCTTCATACATTTAGGATAACTTAATAAAAATTATAAATTTCAACCTATCTGATTTCAATACCTTTGCACCTGATTTTCCAGCTAAAGAGAGATCCTTTATTCTATCCAATGAAATATCCGGTACTGCTACTTTTTATGGTCTTTTTTAGAGTTCGCTGAGAAGAAGAACCATCTCATCATCAGCTTTTCTTTTTGTCCCTATTTTTGTATTTTATACAAAAAGGAAAATAGAAGAAGATAAATTATAAAAAATAGAACTAATAAAAGTGGGATCAATATCCATAGGTTCCCTAATATATTTCTCCTTCCAACTGCCAACAGAGATACTCTTCTTGATAACATAAAGAGAAAACTAATCCTACAAAACTATCTAACCCAATATACTAGATAGCCCGTATCCCTAACAGTCCGAATTTTCCCCATAATCCAACTCATTGTCACTAATTATTGAACTAAAAGAAACTTCAAGTGGCTCTACTAGAGCTGCCACTATTGCTACCTTTTTAACTTCCTCTTTAGCTTTACTCTTTTCCTTAGACTCCACTAATAGTTTCTATCCAACTATGCAGTCACTCATCATATGGTTTTTATCGCTACACTTAATGTACTACATGTCCTTCTTCCGAGCCTACTGCATAGCATATATGACCTTGTCCTGGCCAGACTCTTTTTTCTTCTTGGAGGAAGTATCAGACTTGAGTTTGGATTTAGTATTAGGTTTGGTTTTCACTTTCTATTTTGTCTTTAAGATTCAGTCCTTAAAATTCTCGGACTTCTTCTCATTAGTCTTATGGGTGGAAGCTGCCTCCTTTTTTGTACTAGCAGCCTGTTATTTCTGACGGAACTGGCTCTATGCGTGTATTTCCCTTACCTTCTTATACTCTACCTAAAACTCAGCATTCACGATTGCCTAGAAGTATATCACTATGCTAGCTGGTACTTTATTAAGGATATCCTTATCAGTACTGACTCAAACCACATGGGCTCTAGTTTTAGGTTGAATAGCCGTAATCAGGTGCTCTTAGAGCTGTTCTCCTAGTAGTTTTACTACCAATTGATAAATCCTGACTATAGCAATAAAATCCTTTATTGCTTCACCTTTCTTCTGGTACTCCTTCTGAAGGGAGATTTTCGCATTACGTTGCTTATGATGGTTCTAGTGGGCATTAATAAATTCTTGCTTAAAGACATTAAATATATTCTATTCGACCCATCTAGAATTAGTATCTGGTATTCACTTATACTAGTTGGCATAATACTAGGTACTTACTCTACCTGTTAATAGATTTGCTATGAATAGGATCTTTTCACTATGAGTAGAATATGTCAGCAGCATGCGTTCGAATGTATTATCTACCTTCATCAAGAATTCTTTCAACTTGCTTAAACTTCCATCGAACTTCAGAGATAATGGTAGATTTCGAGGTTCTTTCTCTTTAGAAAGAACCTTTGTCTTCTTAGTTGGAGGAGGAGGAGATAGTAGTAGTGGAGGTAGTAGTAGTAGAGGTACTAGACTACCCATTATACCAATACAGACATCTTGGATGAAGCTATTAGTATAGATTAATTGAGTGTATTTGGTGGGGTTTGGTCAGTCGATTAGCTACTCTTGGAGGTCCTTGAGCTTGTGTTTGTAAGTTTGAATAAGATGGGAGAGGGCTTCTACTGATTCCCTAATCATTTCACAACTCTGAATGTGATCATCTTATTCTTGTTTGATCGCCTTTTACATCCAATCGCTTACTTTATCTACGTCTGCTTTAATAATGTCAAACTTGGTCTTTGCTGCATTAATAATGGCCCCTATATCTTGTATGAGCTTATCGGTTAATACTTTCTACTACTTTTCCAACATCATACTGATGGATACAGTTAATTGTTGAACTACATCTTGTTGTCCCTCCGTCTAGCCTTTGAGGGCAGCTATATCCTTAGTTACCTGCTATCGTAATAACTTGAGGTCTTTATATATAGCTTTCACACCATCGAAAACTACTTTATGAGCCTCTTAGGATTTGACTAATAAACATGCCTATATCTGTAGACCTCTAGTGAGGTCTGCTAGTTCGGCTCATTAGCAGTCGAACTCAGTGGCTCTATGTCGAATGATATGAGCCCATAACTAATCATATTGTTTTTGACTTATTGTAGGGTATATAGCTCGAGTGGGGTGTGGTGGTTGTTGTAGTTATTGTGAGGAAGTATTACTATCTGCTTGATGAGTAGGTCACTAGGTTAGTTCCTATCAATATAATAAACCTGGTAAAAACCCTTGCGGATATGATATCAGTTCGTCTGGAAAGTATTAGGGCTGCTGCTTAGAAGATTCTATCCCTTGAGATAGGATATCTTCTATTGGTATATCTTGGAACTCATCTTCTGTATCAGTTGCTGATCATATAAGATTGTGTGGTCATTATATAATAGTATGGAGTGTGATATCTGGGAGTATAAGAGATTGATAGGGCTAGCGAGGCCCTTTTGGTATTTGGGAGTTAAATATAGTTAATTCGAATATATAGTATACAAACAAGACGAGAATTACTTGTCTATAAAGTAATGTCACGGGGGCTCTATTCACCCTTATAGTGCTTTAGCAACTAAAGAATAGGATGGCGGTACTTATACTATAACAATGATATTCATTCTATAACTCAGAATAAAATCTTGTCACAGAAAGTTAAATCTGCTTTAATCTTTTCTGACAGATCTTATTTCATAACACAAAATAAATCTTTTGTTGCTTAAGAATAAAGTAAACTAGACTTAGAACTTTGTAGGCTTTGTATACTCAAGGTACTCTTGCTTTCGAATACTCTGGATGGTAGAATTAGATTCAACTAGGAACTACTCTTACTATTTATAATATGTAGTAATGGTAGATATTTCTTGATAAAATATTTTGAGGGATGCATACCTACCTATCACTTCTTCAGAATTTCTTCCTAAGTAATATACTATCCATATCTTTATTAATACAATCGTAATCTGCCCTTGTTATTATAAGTTACTAGCCTGAATATAGAGAAGATTCTGATACCTACATGTTTCATATACTTTACTTAAGCTGACTTATTCTATTAAAGAATACTTAGCTGAGATAACTAATTTCTACTTTCGATATAATACTAATCCCTGATACTATCGAATAAATATCTAATAGTATTATAGAGTTATCATATTTGAGCTTACGGTAGTGTTTTCTTAATAGCATCTAGTGTCTATTGAAAATAATTTTCAACTGCTTATAATTGTATTAATAGAGACTCGTAGGTCACAAATAGATTATCATTGGAGAGGTGTCAATATGTAGAAGATTATAGAATCTTAATTCATCTTGATACCTATATTATTCGTAGAGTTGTTATTAGTAATAGATAAACTTCCTCATAGATTTAATTAACCTTACGAAAGGTCTTATAACTCCTTGAGTATTACTCCAATCATAAAATAGATTATGGAAATAGAATTAGGGTGATAAATAGGGCTAAATACAACTTTGAAATATTAAATTCGGGGAACTTTATATTTCAAGCGTAACTTTGGCCTTGACTTAGGACATACTCCTTTATAATGTCATCAGATGCACTTTGATCTTAAGTACGCTCTTGTGGCTTTATTATTTTATTTATTTTTACTGAGTTATTTTCCTAAAGTTCAGGGTAATAACTTTAGTTCAGAGTAATGCCAAGACTTCAGGGTAATAGCTATTATAGCTAGTATATATGTATATAGTCAGTGTATTGATCTAGGTGTAACTATTGAAACATTGATCGGATACTTATGAAACTTAAACTGTAGCTCCCTCAAAGGTCTATGGGCATGTCATAAGGGTCTTAATATTCTATGATAGTTATATACTACTCCAAGGTTCATACCCATTTCGTATACTTATCTCCTATAGATAAGTATTAGGAACACTTGCACTACACTGCTATAAGTATACCTAGAGTCCATATGGATATCTAGAGTCGTTCTATAAGAGCTCAAGTACCTATGGTAGGGCTAGATGTCACCCCGTGATAGATACTAGACAGTAGTCATTCAGTACCATTTATATAATCTATATCCACTAGAATAGATATAGGTATATACTGATTTTACTAAGGGATTGCCTCAAAAAGGTAGTTGTTATTAAGTAGGGGAGTTTCATTAAGAACGTTAATTAACAGGTATAATCTGCGCTTATATTGTTTACTAACTAACTGATCTGTTGTAGATTATTGTTTATTTGAGTAGTCTGAGGAAAAGATTCGAAAGGGAAATTTGCACTCCTTTTATATTTGTTCAATAATGTATCTGACAAATCAGAATATATAAGATATAGTACTTGCTATAGGGTAGTGCTATATAAGTTATAGGAAATACATGAGTCATAGGAGATATATGAGTCATAAAAAATACATGAATTATAGGAAATATATCAGTCATAAGAAATAGAGCTATACTGAGGCTTTGTAATACCTTTAAGAATATACATAAGATAGCAAGTTCTACTAAATACTTAACTACCAGATTCAGTAGTTGTAAAATAATAATAGATATAGAAAATACGAGATAAATAAAATAATAAGAAATAATATCTCTTATTACAGGAACTGAGTATAATCATTTTAATAATATAGTTTAAGTTTTGAAATATAAAAGATATTATATATGAGATTGAGGTCAGGTTGAAGGGATAAGTTTAAACTATAATTATTTTGAGTATAATTAATAAATATAATCAAGAAAGGACCTAGCTATCAAGGTTTTAACTTGGGTGAAATGTTTGGTATATTTATATTTTCTAAAGATAATATAATCTATAGTCTAATTAAGAACTTAACTGCATTATAATATTTGTTCACTTATATCACTTATATCTTCTTAATATCATAGAATGCTTATGAAGTGTTATTCTGATATTTATTTGCTGATGTAAATGCGTTGATAGGACAAGGTAGTAGGGAGGCTCCTTGATATACACTAATTCCTAGTAAAGTTATAAAGGGACTGCTTTTTCTAGCACTATTAAATCTAAAGTTCAGCTTCAACTGAATCTCAGATAATTTATATAGCCAGTCAGATCCTTTGACTTTATATACTCTTACTACTTGTAAGATTTTCTTATTCACGATCTTAGATTATTAGTCTATATGAAGGTAATATATAGCAGATAGGTCCAATTTGATTCCATTCTTCCTAGCCTAATCCTCGAAATATAATGATATAAAAAGAATATCATAATTAAAAACAATATATAAAGGATATCCTATACTCGGAAATATATGAATATTAAAAGAAGTGGTACATTGTTCTATTATAAAATTGTCAGGAATGAAAATAAGAAACTTAAATCCTAATTGTTTATTGATAATCATCTAAAGGCATGAAATACAAATAATATATTCTTCATCAGCAGGAATATTTAGATACAAAAAAGAATATTTGATAAAAATAAGAGATAATTTAAGGAAATCTATTAAAATATCTGACTAAGGTTTTTCTAGTATATATAAAGGAGTGATAAGTCTGAGAGGTAGCTTGTTGAAATACTCTATCTATTGACAAGTATTGCAATTTCTAATGTACTCTTTAACTAACTCAGAGAAGGACTAGTATTAGTATTAGTTAGTAAAATATTTCATAGTTTTCTCAATTCTACTATGAGCTATTCCTTTATATAGTTCATTGATTACTAGCTCAAGATAGTTTTTACCTTTAATATTGAAAGTGCTAGGCAAGACCAATCTCTATTGTCTATATATGTTTTTGATATACAAGAATTCATCTCTAATCTTATGATCCTTATGCTATTTATAAGCATTATAGTAATCTTTCTAGATGGGGTATACTTTTATATATGTTTAGTATGGTACTTTCATTCTGTCTCCTAGATCCAACTATTATATAATAAAGAAGTCCTTATTATCTTCCTAACTATCAGTAATGTACTTATTATCAATAAACCTATTAAGGGTTGGTTTAACTCATTAGTTAAAATCGATAACCATTGGTTTCTTCTTTTCACAAGTAGCAGTATTATATCCTGGTCACTTGCAGAAATCATAATGTCATCTAGAGCATTGGAATAATTCTACAGGAATGATGATGGGAGTTTCATCAACTGCTACTCACTTTTGGGAATAAGTAGTAACTATAGTAGTTTGGAATATACTATCAATATTTTTTCTATAGGAGGTTGGTATGGGGTTCTATAGTGATTGAGGTACCATTGGTGTATTTTAGCAGATTTCTCTTATATAGTTACTGAATACTTCTTTACAAGAGCTGGTAGAAGGAGAAGTGGAACTTGATTCGGCTAGTTCCTTATAAGAATCTTAGACTATATTAAGATTGTCTAAATGGTTCTTAAGGAATTCCTTTACCTTCTGAAGAATTGAATTCAGAAGAGTATAATTAAGGTTGTCGTATCCTAAGGTATTGCAAATAGTGTAGATCTCAACTATAAATACATGGTTGTACATTATATGAGAGCTACCATATGCAAGATAATAAAAATCTTGATATGCAAACTAATGCATATACTTGTGTTATTGATAGTTAGTATAGATAAGAGATAAATTAATTGGAGTTAATATTGGTAGAGGAGTTAGAAGTTCCTTTTCTTTATCCTTAGTTACTACTTGGGGAATTGGTTCTATCTTGGGTTCTTCAGTATTGTTAGGCTAGTAGCTATTGAATAGTTCAGTATCAATAGAAGTAAGAAATTCCTTATTAGAGGCTTCCGACTTATAGTTCAGTACTTTATACTCATAATCGTCTTTTGCTTCTGTTTCATAGTAGAGGTAAGAGAAATGGTATCCGAGCTCTATAGCTCTTCTATTACACTTGTTATAATCATAATTAACCTGCTGAAAGTTAATAGCTCTGTAGGAAACTATCTTACTTGAGGAGGAGTTTATATAAAGAGAATAAGTTAAAGTATTAGTATAGAGATAAGAATAAGAGTCGATACTAATAGGCATATAACTATTTTCAGTAGTAGAAACATTGAGGTATTTATGCTTTCTCGATAGAGCATCCACTATCAAGTTTTTCTTTCCTGCTATATGCTGAATTTTACAGTTAAATTCTATAAATAGGTTCTACTAATGTCTAAGTTTCTAGCTTGCAGATTTCTGAGTACGATAGATAACTAATAGTTTGTGATCTATAAAGATAGTAAATTTGTGACCTCTGAGCTACATTTCAAAAAATTTTAAGAAGTCAATAATTGCCAATAATTCCTTTTAGAAGATTAGATAGTTTAATTGAGCTAGATTAAATTTTCTAGAGTGAAAGCATGATGGTCTAATATAAGTAAAGATATTATAAAGTGACATCTAGCCCTACCATAGGTACTTGAGCTCTTATAGAACGATCCTAGATATCTATATAGACTCTAGGTATACTCATAGTAGTGTGGTATAAATATTTCTAATACTTATCTATAAGAGATAGGTATATGAAATGGGTTTGAATTTTGGAGTAGTATATAATCATCATAGATAGTTAAGTCCCTTATAGCATACCCATAGACCCTTAAGAGAGCTATAGATTAAGTTTCATAAGTATCCGACTAATGGTTCAATAGTTATACCTAGATAAATATACTGACTATATGTATATATACTAGTTATACTAGCAGTTACCTTAAAGTCTTGGCATTACCCTGAACTAATATTATTACTTTGAACTTCAGGAAAATAACTTGGTAAAAATAAATAAAATAATAAAGCCACGAGAGCGTACTTTAGACCAAAGTGCGTCTGATGACATTATAAGGAAGTGTATCTTGAGACAAGGATAAAGATATACTTGAAATATAAAGTTCTATAAATTTAATATTTTAAAGTTATATCTAGACCTATTCTTCGCCCTGATTCCATTTCCGCAATCCATTTTATGATTGGGGCAATACTCATGGACTTATAAGACCTTTAGTAAGGTTAATTAAATCTACAAGGAAGTTTATCTATTACTAATAACAACTCCATGAATAATATAAGTATCGAGATAAATTAAGATTCTATAATCTTCTATGTATTAACACCTATCTAATGATAATCTATTCGTAACCCACAAGTCTTTATTAATAGAGTTATGAGTAGTTGAAAATTATTTTCAATGAATACTAGATACTATTAAGAAAATACTGCTGGAAGCTCAAATAGATAACTCTATAATACTACCGAGTAATAACTCGATAGTATTGGGGATTGGCATTATATTAGAAATAGAAATTAGTTATCTTGGCTAAGTATTCTTTAATGAAATAAGTCAGTTTAAGCAAAGTATATGAAATATATAGGCATAGAAATCTTCTCTATATTTACACTAGTAACTTATAATAATGAGCGTAAATTATAACTATATTAACAAAGGTGTAGATGGCATAATACTTAGGAAGAAATTCTGAAGAAGTAATAGGTAGGTGTATATCCTCCAAAATATTTTATTAATAAATATCTACCATTACTGCACATTATAAATAGTGAGAGTAGTTCCTAGTTGAATTTAATTTTACTATCAAGAGTATTTGAAAGCAAGAGTACCTCAAGTATATGAAGCCTATAAAGTTCTAAGTCTAGTAAAACTTTATGTCTAATTGATATAGAATTTATTTTATATTGTGAAATAAAATCTATTGAGAGAGACTAAAGCAAAATTGAACTTTACTACTATAAGATTATATTCTATATTGTATAATAGATATTATTGTGGCAGAATAAGTATGGCCATCCTATTTTCTAGTTGCAAAAGTACTATAAGGGTTAATAGGGCCCCCATGATATTACTTTGTAGACAAATAATTCTTACTTTATTTATATATTATACTTGAATAAACTATGTCTAACTCTCAAATATCAAGAGGGTCTAGCCAGGTCTACTAACCTTTTATATTTTCTAATATCACATCTCATACTATCATACAAAAACTATATAACCTTCAGTCCGAAATGGATATAGAAGATAATTTTCAGGATATACTAATAGAAGATATTCTGTTAAGAGGCATAGAATTATCATTATAACATCTTATCTACTCATCTGATAAATTAATATCATTCCCAGCTTGTTTATTGCGATGAATTAGTAAGATTTCTTGAAGAAGACCTCGTCAACTAGTTAGTAATTCATCCTTATATTGTCCAATACTACCAACAAAATCCATATATCCCTATCTGAGCCAATAATAATATGATCATTTATTGGCTCGGATTGTCTAAGATAGAACTACTAAGTTCAATCGACAGTGAGTTGCAATTGCAGACCTTACTAAAGGACTAAATACTCAGGCATATGTCCTTAGAGATGCTCAAGAGGCTCAAAAGATAGCTCAAGAAGCTCACAAGATTACTTAAGAAGCTTATAGAATTATCTTTGAAGGAGCAAAGGCTATGTACTGAGATTTAAAGTTACTGCGACAGTAAGTAACTGAAGAAGTAGCAGCCCTTAAAGAATAAACAAAGGGACAATAAGATATAGTTCAGTAATTAACTATATTAATAAGCGAGGTATTGGAAAAGCAATAGAAGGCACCAATTGATAAGATCATAAATAATATAGGAGTAATTATTGATATAGCGGAAATCGAGTTCGATGTTATAAAACCTAATATTGTCAGGTTAAATAAATGGGTACAAAAGGTGATCAAACAAGAGCAAGAAGATCGTATTAGATCTTATGAAACTAACAAAAAATTAGTAGAAGAATTATCTCACTAGATTCAGACTTATAAAGGAAAGATTAAAGATTTCAAAGAGCTACTATTCGATTAATAACATCCTATAAAGCATACTTGATCAGTAGATAATGAAAGCTTCATTATCTATGAAGTTTATACTGGACTAGGAGCCCTTCCACCACCACCTCCACCACTATTATCTTCTCCTCCTCTAGCTAAGAAGACTAAAGAACTTTCCAAAAAGAAAGAATCTTAAAACCTCCCCTTACCTCCGAAGTTCAATAAAAGTTCAAGCAAACCTATTTATAGGAGGTGCAAGTATCTGGTATTATGCTAATCAATATAAACAAATACAGTATGCTAATTTTGGATAGATCGAATAGAATACATTCAATATCTTTAATCATGAATTTATTAATATCCAACAAAACTAGCATAAGCAATACGATACAAAGGTCTCCCTTCAGAAGGAGTATTAAAAGAAGAGTAAGATAATAAAAGACTTTATTATATAAGTTAGAGTTCACTAGTTAGTAGTTAAGCTACTATGAAAATACTTCTAGAAGTACCTAATTGGAACTATTCAACCTGAGACTATAGCTCACATAGTCCGAATCAGTACTAATAAGGACATTCTTAATAAGGTATCTGCTAGTATAGAAATATGCTTCTAGGCTATCACAAATGCTAGGTCTCAAGTAGAATATAAGAAGGTAAGGGAGGCACATATACAAAGCTAGTTCCAACAAAAAAAATAGGCTGTGAGTACAAAGAAGGAGGCAGCTCCTGCCTCTAAGACTAATGAGAAGAAGTCTAAGAATCTCAAAGACTGAATCTCAAAGCTGAAACAAAAGGTGAAAATCAAGCCTGATGCCAAATCTAAACTCAAGTTTAATTCTTCTTCCAAAAAGAAAAAAGAGCTTAGCCAAGATACAGTCAGTTATGCTATGTGACAAGTTCGAAAGAAAGATATACAGTATATTAAGTGTGGAGACAAGTCTCACATGATGGGTGACTATATGGTTAGATGGAAAGTATCGGCAGAGTCTAAGGGAAAGGGCAAGGCAAAGAAGGAAGTCAAGAAGGTAGCAATAGTGGCAGCTTTAGTAAAGCTACTTGAAGTTTCTTTTAGTCAGATAATAAGTGATGATAAGTTGGATTATGGGGAAAATTCGGACTGTTAGAGATATAGGTAGTATGCACTATGGAGCAAATCGGTCCGAGTTATCTAGGTTATCAACCTACTTCGCAACTCGTTCGACCTGTCCTTTCCTATAGCAAAGCTGCTTTGAACTCATTCACCAAATAACCCGAAAAAATCCGATTACCCGATTTTTGGCCAAGAACCCATAATGCCACTGAGTAATTGCCAAGTAACCTGAAAACCCGTGAACTATATAGATTTAGTAGTGCTAATAGGTCAATTGACATTATACCTTAGGTATTTAGTGTACAATAGATAGGTTATTGCTTCCCTGTAGTAGAGGCTTACTATATATGAGGAATGAACAGAAGAGTTCAGTATAGTATGTATGGTACCAAACACATAGACAATTAAGTATAGTGAATACCAATAGTATTTCAAAATGTCTATATATACAAAAGTTAATAATCTTCGAGACACACACATAACTATACTATGATCAACCAAACCTATACCCACCTCCCCATATCGCTCGATAACCTTAATTAATGTATGACGTATTCCTGAACTAAACATCACTATGTCTGCTATAAATGTAGACCTAGGAAAAATGGTCCCAAATCTGTACCTGAACAGCCTAGCTACTGTCAATTGTAAGCCAATCAAGTAATAGAAGTTAGCCATGCGAGGTCTATATTAGAGGCATGGCACTATGCCCATCGGAGACATGGCAGTATCGATATCGGAGAGATGGCAGTGCTCAGCATGGAGGCATGTCAGTATTGACAGCAGAGGCATGGCAGTGTTTATATAGGAGGTATGCCACTATCGACAGCAGAGGCATAGCAATGTCGACAGCAGAGACACAGGAGTATCGACAAAGGAGGCATGGCAATATCGACAATGGAAGTATAGGAGTGTCGATATAGCAGGTATGGCAATATCGGCCGCACAGGCATAGGAGTGTCGACAGTGGAGGCAAGCTAGTTTCGACAGTGGAGGCATAGGAGTATCGACATGGGAGGTATGGCAATGTCGATAGTACAGGCATGGATGTGTCGATGTTGAAGGCATACTAGTGTCGATAGCGGAGATACGAAAGTGTTGATATTAGAGGTATGGAAGTGTCGACAGTAGTGGCATTGAAATATTGACCTAAGAAGTATAGCAGTCTCGACATAGGAGGCATGTCAGTGTCGACATACACAGTATAGCAGTGTTTATATAGGAGGGATGACAATGCTCACTTCGGAGGCATAGAAGTATCGATATAGCAGGTATGACAATATCGACTGCATAGAAATAGGAGTGTCGATAGCGGAGGTATACCAGTTTCGATAGCAGAGGCATAGGAGTATCGATATAGGAGGTATAGCAATGTCGATAGCGTAAGCATAGGTGCGTTAATATCGGAGGCATGGCAGTGTCGATAGCAGAGGTATAGAAGTGTCGATATAGGAAGCATGGTAGTCTCAATACAGGAAGCAGGGTAGTCTCGATATAGTAGGTATGGCCGTGACAACAGCGGAGGCATGGCTACGTTGGCAGTGGAGGTATAGCAATGCTCACCTCGAAGAGATGGCAATATGACAGCAGAGGCAGGGCAATGCTTACCTCGGATGCATAGAAGCATCGACAGCACAGGCATAGGCATCTCAACAATAGAGGCATGGTAATGCTCATCTCAGGGACATGGCAATGTTGACAGCAGAGGCATAGGGGTGTCGATATCGGAGGTATAGCAGTGTCGATATGATAGGCATAGTAATGTTAGATATTGGAGGTATAACAATGTTGACATGGGAGGCATGGTAATGTCAGACATTGGAGGCATGGTAGTATCGACATGGGAGGCATAGTAATGTCAGACATCAGAGGTATGGTAATGTTAGACATCGGAGGTATAGCAGTATCAAAAATTGGAGTCATGGCAGTATCGGATATCGAAGGCATGCCCATGTTGACATTGGAGGAATGATAATATTGAGATTGGAGGCATAGTAATATTAGATATCGGAGGCGTGATAGTGTTGATGTGAGAGGCATGGCAATGCTTATCTTGGAGGTATAGCAATACTCATCTTGGAGGCATGGCAATGCTCATCTTAGAGTCATGGCAGTACTTACGTTGGAAGCATGGTAGTATCGATATGAGAGGCATAGTAATGTTGGATATTGGAGGTATAGCAATGCTTACCTCTGAGGTATGGCAATGTCGACTTTAGAGTTATGGCAATATCGACTTTTGAGGCATAGTAATATTAACTTCAGAGGCATAGCAATATCGACTTCAGAAGCATAGCAATATCAACTTTGGAGGTATGGTAGTGTCGACTTTGGAGGCATGGTAGTGTCAACTTCGGAGGCATGGCAGTGTCAACTTCGGAGGCATGGCAATGTCGACTTCGGAGGTATGGCAGTATCGACTTCGGAGATATAGCAGTGTCAACTTCAGAGGTATACTAGTATGGATATTGGAGGCATTACAATACTTACTTTAGAAGTCAGGCAATACTCATGTGGAAGGCATGACAACCCTCCTACCTATGCAAACCGAACCTGCCGGGTTGCCTAGATAATCGTCAGCTATATATGTATATATGGAAGGTCTGGCGATGCTCTCACCTAGATCGCAGTTCTTCACTTTCATTCATTTGGGTTGTAGATAAATATCCCAAATACCTTGACTTATATTGTTAATGAATATCCCAAATGCCCTTAAGATATGTAGTTAGTGTTACAGTGGCAGCTGCCATATCACGGTAGCAGGGAAATACGAGGTACGCTTGTCTACTAGCCCGACTAGGTATGATCAATACTATCCTTATATAGCGGCTCGGCAGTACCAGCTCATACTGGCAATACCTGCTACTCTGGTTACATAGCCTAAGATGCGTTATGCTTGTGCAGGCAATAGTTACATTTGGTATTAGTTGAATAGTTACTTCTACCTCTGTATCATTGTGTAGGCATGAGGTAAGTATGAAACTCATCCTTTTGTAACTATAATATTCAACTATTTGCGACCACCTTAGTAGCTCTCACATATAGTATGAATTGGTATATTGGTTGCTATAATATATAGTAGGAATTTATGTATTTGTAATCGACCTATATTACTGCAATTCATGCATTGGCTACTGTTATAAATCTAGGGAATTTATATATTTGCCACAGTGTGTATCCCTAAGGTCGCTATACCATATAGTGAATTCCTACCATATATCTTAGCTGCTAATGTAAGAATTCCAGATATATATTATACTCGTGAAAGGATGAGTTTCGTACTTACTACATACCCACACAAAGACATAGAGGTAGAAGTAACATTCAACTAATACCAAATATGACTATTGCCTGCACAGGTATAGCACATCCTAGACTGTGCAACTAGAGTAGTAGGTATTGCCAGTATAAGCTAGTACTGCCAAGCCACTATGCAAAGGTGGTATTGATCATACCTAGTCAGGCTGGTAGACAAGCACACCTCATATTTCCCTACCACCGCCATACGGCAGCTACCGCTATGACAGTAACCATACATCTCAAGGGCCTTTAGGATATTCATTAACAATACAAGTTAGGGTATTTGGGATATTCATCTACAACTCAAGTCAATAAAAGTGAAGAACTGTGATTTAGGTGAGAGCATTGCCAGATCTTCTATATGTGCATACATAGCTGATGATTATCCAGGCAACCCGGCAGATTCGGTTCACATAGGTAGGAGGGTTGTCATGCCTTCCACATAAGTACTGCCTGACTTCTAGGATAAGTATTGCAATACCTCTAATGTCCACACTAGTATACCTCCGAAGTCGACACTACCATCACTCCGAAGTCGACCCTGCCATGTCTCTGAAGTCGATACTGCCCTGCCTCCGAAGTCAATACTGCCAAGCCTCTGAAGTCGACATTGCCATGACTTCGAAGTCGACATTGCCATACCTCCGAAGTCGACATTACTATATCTCGGAGGTGAGTATTGCCATACCTCTGATATTCGATATTACTATGCCTCCTATGTCGACATTGCTATATCTTCAACGTGAGCACTGCTATGCCTCTAAGATGACCTTTGCCATGCCTCCAAGATGAGCATTGCTATGCCTCCCATATTAACACTGCCACACCTCTGATGTCTAACATTACCATTCTTCTAATCTTGACACGGCTATACCTCTGATATCTGACACTGCTATGACTCCGATTTCTGATACTGCCATACCTCCAATATCTGACATTACTATGCCTCCAATGTCTGACATTACCATACCTCCCATGTCGGCACTGCCATGCCTTCAATATCTGACATTACTATGCCTCCTATATCAACACTACCATACCTCCGATATCCGATATTACCATGCCTCCCATATCGATACTGCCATACCTCTAATGTCCAACATTACTATGCCTCCTATATCAATACTACTATACCTCCAATGTCTGACATTACCATACCTCCCATATCGACACTGCTATACCTCCGATATCCGATATTACTATGCCTCACATATCGATACTGCCATACCTTTGATGTCGATACTCCCATGCCTCTGTTGTCGACATTGCCATATCTCTGCTATTGACATTGCCATGCCTCCGCTGTTGACATAGCCATGCCTCTGCTATCGACATTGCCATATCTCTACTGTTGACATTGCCATACCTCCACTGTCGACATTGCTATACCTCTGCTATCGATATTACTATACCTCCACTATCGACATTGCCATACCTCTACTGTCGACATTGTCATGCCTCTGCTATCGACATTGCTATGCCTCCACTGTCGACATTGCTATACCTCTGCTATCAATATTGCTATACCTTCACTATTGACATTGCCATGCCTCTACTGTCGACATTGCTATACCTTTAAGATTAGCATTGCCATGCCTCTACTATCAATATACCCATGCTTGTGTTGTCGACACTCCTATACCTCTGAGGTGAGCATTGCCATCCATCCTATGTCGACACTGCTATACCTCGGAGGTGAGCATTACTATACCTCTGTTGTCGACACTGGTATGTCTCCAAGGTAAGCTTTGCTATATCTTTGAGATGAGTATTTCTATCCCTCCTATATCGATACTGCCATACCTCAGAGGTAAGCATTGCCCTACCTCTGCTGTCGATACTGCCATCCCTCCGAGGTGAGCATTGCCATGCCTCCACTGCCGACGCGACCATGCCTCCACTGTCAACATGGCCATACCTACTATATCGAGACTGCTATGCTTCCTATGTCGAGACTACCATGCTTCCTATATCGATACTTCCATGCCTCCGCTGTCGATATTATCATATCTCCAGAGTCAACGCACCCATGCTTGCGCTGTCGATATTGCCATGCCTCCTATGTCGACACTCCTATGCCTCCGCTATCGAAACTAGCATGCCTCTGCTATCGATACTCCTATCCCTGCGCGGTCGACATTGTCGTACCTACTATATCGACGCTCCTATACCTCTAAGGTGAGCATTGCTATCCCTCTTATATAGACACTGCCATGCTGCCTATGCCGACACTGATATGCCTCCTATATTGAGACTGCCATGCTTCCTATGTCGACACTTTCGTGCCTCCGCTGTCAATACTTCTATGCTCTCGCTATCAACACTTCCATACCTCCACTATCGACACTTCTATACCTCTGCTATCGACACTTCTATGCCTCCGCTATTGACACTTCCGTGCCTCCACTATTGACACTTCCGTACCTCCACTATTGACACTTCCATACCCCCACTATTGACACTTCCATGCCTCTACTGTTAACACTTCCGTGCCCCCACTGTCGACACTTCTATGCCTCTGCTATTGATACTTCTATGCCCCTGCTATTGATACTTCCATATTTTCACTGTTGATACTTCTATGCCTCCCCTATTGACACTGGCATGCTTCTGGTATTGACATATCCATACCTGCACTGTCAATATTGCTATGCCTCTTATATCGATACTCTTATGCCTCCGCTATCGAAACTAACTTGCCTCTGCTGTCGACACTCCCATGCCTGCATAGTCGATATTGCCGTACCTGCTATGTTGACACTTCTATACTTCCGTTATCGATATTGCCATACCTCCTATGTTGACACTCCTGTGCCTCCACTGTTGATATTACCATGCCTTTACTATTGATAGTAGTATGCCTCCTATACAAATACTACCATGCCTTCACTGTCAACACTAACATACCTCCGTGCTGAGTACTGCCATCTCTCCAATATCGACACTACCATGTCTCTGATAGATACAGTGCTATGTCTCTGATATAGACCTCACGTGGCTAACCTCTATCACTTGATTGGCCTACAATTGACAGTAGTCAGGCTGTTTAGGTACAGATTTGGAACCATTCTTCCCAGGTCTATATTCACGACAGGTATAGTGATGTTTGGTTCAGGAATACATCACATATTAGTTAAGGATATCGTGCGATATAGGGAGGTGGGTGCAGGTTTGGTTGATGATAGTACAGTTATATATGTATCTCGAAGATTATTAGCTTTTGTATATATAGATATTTTGAAATACTATTAGTATTCACTATATTTAATTATCTATGTGCCTGGTATCATACATACTATACTGAACTCTTCTGTTCATTCCTCGTATGTAGTAAGCTTCTACTACAGGGAAGCAATGACCTATCCATTGTATACTAAATACTTAAGGTATAATACTAATTGACCTATTAGCACTACCATATCTATATAGTTCATAGGTTTTCGGGTTACTTGGCAATTACTCGATAGTGTTATAGGTTCTTGGCAAGTACTCGGATTTTAATGAAGCGGGGCGAGTCGGGCTAGCGAGCAAGCAACTCGTAATGAGTCGAGTTGACAGCTTGACAACTCGCCCAACAAATTGGGTTTTCATAAGTCGGGTTGAGTTGAAATCGGCCCTTAGTATATACTAAATGTAGGCCATCTAGTACGTTGGGTCAGATGGTCTCACAGGATTAGTTTTCTATTTGTAGAGTGAAGAAGAGTATCTCTGTTGGTAGTTGGAAGGAAGAACACATTAGAGAACCTATAGATATTGACCTTACTTTTATTAGTTCTGTTTCTCATAATTTATCTTCTTCTACCTTTTCTTCTTTACTAAATCAAAATATAAAAACAGAGACAAAAAGAAAAGCTAAAGATGAGATGGCTCCTCTTATCGGTGAACTCTAAAAAAGACTATGAAAAGTAACGGTACCAGATATTTCATTAGAAGGAATAAATAATCTCTCTTTGGCAAGAAAATTAGGTGTAAAAGTATTAAAATCTAATAGGTTAAAGTTCTTTATTTCTATTAAGTTATCTTGGTTATATAGAGAAATAAAAAGGGAACTTTCCATTAACGCTTTAGTTGACACTAGCACAGAAGCTATAATTTTCGATTCTGATTTCATTGAATAGATGATATTACCTTGAGTTAAGAGGGAGAAAAGAATAAGATTAGAAAGCGCTGATAGCTCAATTCTTGAGAGGTTTAGCATAATCTAGGTTCGGAACCTATAGATAGAAGTCCCTGATGTAAGATCAGGGTAAAATAAGATTCTTGACCTAGTAACTGAGATTGCATGTCTCGAACTGGGTCTTTCACTCATTTTGGAGATAGATTAGATCAAGGCCAATTGTAATGAGCTCCGAGTTACTACTCTTTATAAGCTTAAGCTTAAGAGGGTATTAGAGATCGAGGAAATTATTAATTTCACTAACTTTAATGAAGTACTTATAGAGACTCAGTATATTAGACTTATTAAGATTGGGGAATGAGATTATCAGAAGTTTGTAAATGGGGACCTTTACAAGGTTATAAAAATAATTGCAAGTGAGAACCTAGAAGAACATACTAATCAATTACTATCTCAGTATAAGGATTTTGCAATAATGTTTGGAAAGGAGATGCAATCTGCCTTTCCCTCTCATAGTCTATAGGATATGACAATTGAGTTAGAAGAAGGAAAAAGTCCACCATCAGGAAAGTTGTATCCCCTATCCCCCAATAAATTAGAGCTTCTCAAAGAATACCTTGACATGATACTCTGAACTAGCATGATTAGACTAAGTAAAAGTAGTACTGGTATTCTTATCTTCTTTACCAAACAACCTAATAGTAAACTTCAAATAGTCGTAGACTATAGAAGCCTCAATGCCATTATAAAAAAAGATAAGTATCCTCTAGTACTCATAACTACTCTCATAGAACAAGTTAGTATATCACAGGTTTTCTCTAAACTTGACTTAAAACTTAAGTTTAACTTACTAAAGATACCAGTTGAAGATAAGTGGAAGATAGTATTCAAGACCAGATATGGCTTGTACGAGTATACAGTTATACCTTTCGGGCTAACTAATACTCCGTCTGTCTTCCAACAATATGTTAATAATATTCTATCTAAAAGAATCGATCCAGAGATTATTATATATATTGATAATATCCTTATTCATACTCAGACTGAGGAACAACATGTTGAGCTCATCTATTGAGTACTACAAAAGCTAATGGAGAATAACGTTTATATCAATATTGACAAGTATATCTTCTATATCCTCAAGGTAGAATTCAGAAGATTTAAGGTAGGCACTAAAAGGATATAGATAGGCTAGAAGAAAGTTAAGGACATCTTCATATGGCAAGCCTCTCAGAATGTCAAAGAGGTACAGAAGTTTATTGGTTTTGCTAATTTCTATCGCCGATTTATTAAAGGCTTTAGTAGTTTAGCTCTTCTGATTCAAATACTTATGCATAATAGAGTTCCTTAGAATTGGACATAGCAGTATCAAAAGGCCTTCGATGAAGTAAAATATAGGTTTACCACAGCTCTGATACTATACTATTATTATCTCGAATAACTAAAGATAATTAAGACAGACACATCCGATCTAGCAAAGGCTGATATCCTATCTCAGAAGGAACTAGATAGTTATTGGTACCCAGTTGCTTACTACTCGAAGTATTTCATCTTAATAGAGATTAATTATGACATCTATAATAAGGAAATAGTCGTAATTGTTAACTACTTTCATGAATGGAGACATTTCTTGATGGGTACCCCTAAGGAGATAATTATATATATAGATTACAAGAACCTTGAGTACTTTAATTCTATAAAGTTACTCAATCGAAAGCAGGCTAGATAGGCAGAAATATTAAGCCAGTTCAATTTAAGGATTATTTACCACCCAGGTGATAAGAATGATAAGGCTGATGCGTTTTCCCATCAGGTTAATCCTGACCTTAAAGAAGGGGGGGAGAAGTAAGACTACATGATTTGAATATTTAAATCTGGTCAATTCTAATTAGGTTTGGGTGAAGAGGTACTAGTAACGCACTGAATTATAGTAGTGAAGGCCTCACAGACTAAAGAATCAATATAGTCAAAGAAAATTCTAGAGGCTAGCCTTATGTATGAAAAGTAGTTAGAGATTCGAAATATATTAAAGTTTGGCAAAGAGTATCCTAGTCTTTAGTACTATAGTTTGAAAGATGATATGGTAACCTATAAAAGATATTTGTATATTCATAACAATAACTCACTTAAGCTGAAGGTAGTATTCCAGAGCTATGATGCTAAAGTTACAGGATACTTCGGATGTGATAAGACCCTTAAACTAATGAAACAAAACTATTACTAGCTGAATATAGAAGATTAGGTATATGACTATATCCATATATATAATACTTGTTAGCATAATAAGATAGTACAACACAAGAAATATGATAAGCTCGTACCTCTTCCAATTCTCTTTAAGCTATGGGAATATATTTTAATGGATTTCATTACTGATTTATCTCTAGTTAAGGAGTATAATTAAATCTGGGTTATTGTTGATAGGTTTACCAAGATGGTTCATTTTATTCATTTAAAGAACCAGAAGGCTAAGAAGTTAGTTAGGATATTTGTCAAGGATATATGGAGATTACATAGGTTACCAAAGAGAGTTATTTTGGATAGGAACTCAGTGTTCATAAGTTTATTTTGAATAGAAGTTATATAGTTGTTAAGAGTTGAGTTGGATAAGTTCTTAGCATATCACCCTCAAATGGATAGTCAAACTGAACGGGTCAACTAGATCTTGAAGCATTATCTACAGATATATTGCTGTTAGGATCAAGATGAGTGGGTTAAATTATTTTCATTTACCAAGTTCTATTATAATAACACTATCTACTCTAGTACTAAATGCACTTCTTTTTACGTAGTATATGGCCAACACCCTGAGAACAACTTTCAGAACCCAACCGAGACCTCAACCGAATCTAATAACCTCGAGGCAGCTATGATGGTCAAAATCTTGGATACAATAAGAGAAGTAATAAGGGAGAATATGAAAGCAGTATAGGCCTACATATCAAAATACTATAATCTTAAGGTAGTAAAGAAGGAACCAATATTTAAGATAGAAGACTAGGTCATAGTCAACACTAAGAATATTAAGACGAGGTATCCAACCAAGAAGCTTGACTATAACCTTTAAGAGAAGTTCAGAATTAAACAACTTATCAGTACTTATACCTATAAGTTAGAACTTCCTCCGAGTATAGGCAAAACACACTCCATCTTCCATATCAATCTGTTAAAACCCTGCTACCTTAATATGATTGCTAGCATACATTCGCTAATATCCCCTCCCGTTGATATTGAAGAATCAAAATACTAGATTAAGAAGGTTAGAACAAGTAAGCTTTAGAAAGGAAGAGTAATTTACTTAGTTTCTTGGAAGGGTTATAGTCCTAATGATGACATATGGGAACCATATAAGAACTTGAAAGATAGAAGCTTTGAAATCATTTGGAAATTCCATTTGGATAATCCTCGTAAGCTATGGGATCTTGATGTTATCTTATGAGGATTTTTCTTTTTTTCCTGTAAGGCTTTAAGTTTTTTGAATTGTCTTTCATGCATATTTTGTTTCTTACCTATATTTTTTATATCATTTCCTATTTCGGGGGTGCAATGAGATATACGCAGCTGTATTTTGGCTGTTGTATATAAGAACTGATCTTCAAGTCCCATCTATAGTCATTAGTAGTAATACTGATTCTATTTGTATAATCAATTAAGTTCTTATAGACAAGAACCTTAAGGAGGGAGACACTATCACGGGGTAATATACAGCCCTATCATAGATACTTAAGCTCTTATAGGACGACCTTAAATATCCATATAGACTCTAGGTACACTCATAGCAGTATGGTACAAGCGTTTTTAATACTTATCTATGAGAGATAAGTATATAAAACGTATATGAACTTTAGAGTAGTTTATAATTATTATAGATGATTAAGACCCTTATGATACGTCCATAGACCCTTGAGAGAGCTACAGTTTAAGTTTCATAAGTATCTAATTAATGATTCAATAGTTATACCTAGATTAATATGCTGACTATATGTATATATACTAGCTATACTAGCTATTACTCTAAAGTCTTAGCATTACCTTGAACTGAAGTTATTACTCTGAACTTTAGGAAAATAACTCGGTAAAAATAAATAAAATAATGAAGTCACGAGGGCGTACTTTAGACCAAAGTGCGTCCGGCGACATTATGAGGGAGTCTACTCTGGACTAAGGCTAAAGATATAGTTGAAATATAAAGTTTTCTGAATTTAATATTTCAAAGTTGTATCTAGGCCTATTCTTCACTCTGATTCCATTTCCGCAATCCATTTTATGATCGGAGTAATACTCATATAGTTATAAGACCTTTAGTAAGGTTACTTAAATCTATAAGAAAGTTTATCTATTACTGATAATAACTTCATAAATAATATAGGTATTGAGATGAATTAAGATTCTATGATCTTCTATGCATTGACGATTATCCAATGATAATCTATTTATGACTCACGAGTCCTTATTAATAGAGTTATGAGCAGTTTAATATTATTTTTAATAGGCACTAAATGCTATTAAGAAAATACTACTAAAAGCTCAAATAGATGACTCTATGATACTACTGAGTAATAACTCGATAGTATCAGGAATTGGCATTATATTGAAAGTAGAAATTAGTTATCTCGGCTAAGTATTCTTTAATAAAATAAGTTGGCTTAAGAGAAGTATATGAAATATGCAGGTATGGGAATCTTCTCTACATTTAGGCTAGTAATCTATAATAATGAGCGTAGATTATGACTGTGTTAATAAAGATATAGATGGCATAATACTTAGGAAAAAATTCCGAAGAAGTGACAGGTAGGTGCACATTCCCTAAAATATTTTATTAAGAAATATCTACTATCACTATGCATTATAAATAGTGAAAGTAGTTCCCAATTGAATTTAATTCTACTATTAAGAGTATTCAAAAGCAAGAGCACTTCGAGTACACAAAGCCTACAAAGTTTTAAATCTAGTTTACTTTAATCTTGACCAATGAAAGATTTATTTTGTATTGCAAAATAAGATCTGTCAGAAAGGATTAAAGTGAATTGAACTTTCTACTATAGGATTTTATTCTCAGTTATGGAATAAATATTATTATAGTAGTATAAGTATGGCCGTCCTATTCTTTAGTTGCTAGAGTACTATAAGGGTGAATAGGGCCCCTGTGACAGTAAGATACAGGACTTTAATGTTATTTTATAAGGATTTTTATTTTTTTCCTATTAGGCTTTAAGTTTTTTATAATTTCTTAATATATTTTTTATTTTCTACTTATATTTCTTATACTATTTTCTGTTCCAGAGGTATAATGAGACATATGCAGCTATGTTTCGACTGTTGTATATAAGAACTGGTCTTCAAGCCCCATCTATAGTTATAAGTAGTAATACTGATTCTAGTTACATAATTAATTAGGTTCTTAGGGACAAAAACTTCAAGAGGGGAAGCACTATTATAGAGTTATATCTAGCCCTACTATAGATACTTAAGCTATTATAGAACGACCCTAGATGTCCATATAGACTCTAGATATACTCTTAGCAGTATAGTATAAATGTTTCTATTACTTATTAATAAGAAATAAGTATATAAGATAGGTATGAACTTTAGAGTAGTTCATAATCATCATAGATAGTTAAAACCCTTATAGTATATCTATAGACCCTTGAGAGAGCTACGGTTTAAGTTTCATGAGAATCCAATCAATAGTTCAATAGTTATACTTAGATTAATATACTAACTATATATATATACTAGCTATACTAGCTATTACTCTGAAGTTTTAGTATTTCCTTGAACTAGAGTAATTACCCTGAACTTTAAGAAAATAACTCAGAAAAAATAAATAAAATACTAAAGTCTTGAAGGTGTACTTTAGACTAAAGTGTATCTGGTGACATTATAAGAGAGTTCACTCTAAGCAAAAGCTAAAAATATAGTCAAAATATTAAGTTCTCTAAATTAAATGTTTTGAAGTTATATCTAGGCCTATTCACTGCCCTAAATCTATTTCTACAATCCATTTTACGATTAGAGTAATACTCATAGAGTTATAAGACCTTTTGCTAAGATTAATTAAATCTATAAGGAAATTTATCTATTGCTGATAATAACTCTACGAATAATATAAGTATCAAGATAAATTAAGATTCTATAATCTTTTATATATTGATACCTCTCCAATGATAATCTATTTATAACCTACAGTTCTTTAATTATAAAGTTATGAGCAGTTGAACATTATTTTCAATAGATACTAAATACTATTAAAAAAATACTATTGTAAACTCAAATACATAACTTTATAATATGGCCAAATAATAATTTGATAGTATCAGAGATTAATGCTATATCGGAAGTTAAAATTAGTTATCTTGGCTAAGTATTCTTTAATGCAATAAGTTGGCTTAAGAGAAGTATATGAAATATAAAAGTATAAGAATCTTCTCTACATTCAAGCTAGTAACCTATAATAACAAGTATAGATTATAACTGTATTAATAAAAGTATAGATAGTATAATACTTAAAAAGAAATTCAGAAAAGTAATGAGTAGGTATGCATCCCCCAAAATATTTTATTAAGAAATATCTACTATTATTATATATTATAAATAGTGAAAGTAGTTCTTAGTTTAATCTAATTCTACCATCAACAGTATTTGAAAGTAAGAGCACTTCAAGTACACGAAGCCTACTAAGTTCTAAGTCTAGTAAAACTTTATATCTAATTGATATAAGATTTATTGTATATTACAAAATAAGATTCATTAAGAGAAACTAAAGCAAAATTAAACTTTACTGCTATAGGATTATATTCTTTATTGTGGAATAGATATCATTACAGTAGGATAAGTACAGCTATCCTATTTTCTAGTTGTAAGAGTACTATAAGGGTTAATAGGGCCTCTATAATACAAGAACTTTAAAGAGGGAGGTATTGTCATTAAGTAATATCTAGCCCTACTATAGGTATTTGGGCTCTTATAAAACGACCTTAAATATTCATATAGATTCTAGTTATACTTTTAATAGTATGGTACAAATATTTCGATTACTTATCTATAAAAGCTAAATATATAAAATAGGTATAAGCTTTAGAATAATTTACAATTATTATAGATAGTTAAGATCCTTATAACATATCTATAGACTTTTAAGAAAGCTATAGTTTAAGTTTTATAAGTATCTGATCAATAGTTCAATAGTTATACCTAGATCAATATATTGACTATATACATATATATTAGCTATACTAGGAGTTACTCTAAAATCTTAGCATTACCTTGAATTAAAGTTATTACCCTAAACTTTAGGAAAATAACTCGGTAAAAATAAATTAAATAAGAAAGCTATGAGGGTGTATTTTAGACCAAAGTATGGCTAGTAATATTATAAGGAAGTATGTTCTGAGCTAAGGCTAAAGATACAGTTGCAATATATAGTTCTCTGAACTTAATATTTCGAAGTTATATCTAAGCTTATTTATTGCCCTAATTCCATTTCTGTAATCCATTTTATAATCGAAGTAATACTTATAGAGTTATAAGACCTTTTATTAAGGTTCATTAAATCTATAAGGAAGTTTATCTACTACTAATAATAACTCTATGAATAATATAGGTATTGAGATAAATTAAGATTCTATAATTTTCTATATATTGATACCTCTCTAATAATAATTTATTTGTAACTTATGGTTCTTTATTTATAAAGTTATAAGTAGTCAAATATTATTTTCAATAGATATAAAATACTATTAAAAAATACTACTAGAAGCTTAAATAGATAATCTTATAATACTACTAAATAATAATTTGATAATATTAAGGATTAGTGTAATATTAGAAGTTAAAATTAGTTATTTTGGCTAAGTATTCTTTAATTGAATAAGTTGGTTTAAGTAAAGTATATGAAACATATAGCTATAAAAATCTTCTTTATATCTGAGCTAGTAACCTTTGACAATAAGTACAGATTATAATTATATTAATAAAAGTGTAGATAGTATAATATTTAGGAAGAAATTCCAAATGGTAATAGATAGATACATATCCCTTAAAATATTTTATCAAAAAATATCTACTATTACTATACATTATAAATAGAAAGAGTAGTTTATAGTTAAATTTAATTCTATTATCAAGAGTATTTGAAAGTAAAAGTATCTTTAGTATACAAAGATTATAAAGTTTTAAGTTTAGTAAAACTTTATGTTTAATTAATATAGGATTTATTATCTATTATAAAATAAACTTTATCAAGAGAGACTAAAGTAAAATTAAACTTTACTGTAATGAGAGATATTATTTCTTATTATTTTATTTATCTCGTATTTCCTATATCGATTATTATTTTATAACTGCCAAATCTGGTAGTTAGTTACTTATTGGAACTTACTATCTTATGTACATCCTCATAGGTATTATATAGCCCCGATATAGCTCTATTTCCTATAACTTATATATTTCTTATGACTTATATTTCTTATAACTTATATTTCTTATAACTTAAATAGCATTATCCTATAGCAATTACCATATTTTATATATTTTGATTTATCAGATACGTTGTTGAACAAGTATAAAAGGAGTACAAATTCCCCTTTGGAATCTCCTCTTTAAACTACTTAGATAGATGACAATTTACAATAGATTAGTTAGTTAGCAAACAATCTAAGTAGAGATTATATCTGTTAATTAACGTTCCTAATGGAACTCCCTACTTAACAACAATACTACTCTTCTGAGGCAATCCCTTAATAGAATTGGTATATATAAACATCCGTTCTAGTGGATATAGATTGTATAAACAGTACTGAATAACTATTATCTAGTATTATTTATTATATTTTTTTTAATATCAAAAGTTAATCTTTACTACTCAAACTCCTTATCTCAAGGCCTAATCAACTTTGATGATATTCTTTTACACTTTTTAGTATAATACATCTTGAATACAATAATAATGTCATAAATTCAGCTAGCTACAACAACTAATAAGACATCATACTCTCAACTATAGTATAAACATAACATTTAGAAGCAAGCTAAGTAGAACTCTAATGGGTAATAGTTCTTAATATAAAAGTATCCCACCTCTATTTCAAATACTTTTCTTAGTATCTTTGATAAATAAACTTACACTCCTAGCAATCCTTAATACTATACTAAAAATAAAAAATATGGTATATAAACCAAAAACTAGTACTATAAGTCCCAAGAAGAATCGGCATAACAAGGAAATGATCATCATCTCATAGCCTATGAACTGCTTCCTCTATACTAGATAATACTTCAAAGAAAGTATTATCTTCACTTGAGGTAATACCAGACCTTGATATCACAACAAAAGTCTCAATACCTTTAATATCTACTTTAATATTATAATCAGAAAATGAAACACTCTTACTAAATAACTTAGAAGTAGATGATGAATTAAGTCTATAAAATATATTTGAACTCTACCAAGCTGCTATACTATTATCACTATCAACCAAGCCAATATTATCCTCAGTCGAGTAGATATCTAATAAATCTTCTTCAATAACACTGTTAGAACAATAAGATACTAAAGCGGAAAAGCAACTTGAAGATCGAATCTATTGATCTAACCCAACAAGTTGTAGAACAATAATTAATATTGAAATAAACCTAAACAAGAATCAGTATTAGATAAAATAGTATCTACAGCTGGAAGATAGACTAAGAAGTTAAGGTATTTGACTATGCTACCTGAAGAAATTTAAGAATTAGTCAAATGTACTTCCAAAAAGACCAGATTCATTGACCCTACTATAGAAGGAGAAATAGATACAAGTTATAATAAAAAAATAACTTTAATACATATGTCTAATTATCTATTAGAGTATAAGGTTATATTTAAAATGATTCTCCCCTAAGTATCAGAAACATTTTAGAAGGAATATATACTACATATATATGAAATTCTAAAATATATACAAATCCTAATAATAATACAGGAATATTATTCTATAGATACTAAACTTTTAATAGAAGTAGCAATAAGACACTATATATAGTAAACACTATATCTATTTAAAGAAAAGGATTTAGAAATTGAAGCTTTTCTTAAAAAGGAACTAAGAAAACTATTAGTAGGACTTTTAAAACAGAAGCATTAGCTTATAGAAAATTGAGATAAATTAATAGCTTTTATGCTAAGTAGTACTTACTTAAAAAAAATCCCTACTTCAGCAGAAGATTAATTTAAACCAATCCCAGAATTACCTAAAATATTTACTCAAACTCCTATAAAAGATAAAGGCAAAGGTCAAAAATCTACTCAAAAGAATACTTTATCAGCATAAAAGGTAGGAAGCTCTAACTCTCCTCCACCTTCTCTAAATAAAATATAAAAATCGGATAATAATAAAGAAGATAAAAATAATAATAGTAATAATAGAAGAAATAAAAATACCAGTCAATAACAATAATAATTTGGAGTACAAGACAGACCAGATGATAACAATTCAAGTGACAGCTCTGATTCAAATGATAGTATCTCATTAGTAGCTAGTTTACTCAAACTGAAAAAGATTCAATAAAGTAAATTGGTAGAATATCAATAATAGAAATCTACTACTGGAATAATTTTAATAAATAATCTTACTTTACTCAAGAAAATCAAAGGAATTAAGATCAATTTACAAGAAAAACTCGATGGTACTGATAAAAAATAGAGAGACTTACAATATTTTGACTTTTAAGCTATAATAGTATAATGCTGGTTGAAGATAAAAGGAATTGATTTAGAAAAAACCAAAGCATTAGAAATTTTAGGATTTCTATTTCAAGGAAGTATACTCATAACCTATAATCAATATCTAAGAGATAAAGAGGTAAAGGTGAAATTCTTTAGCTTTATAATAGTATTCAAAGATTTTTTGATACTATTTACTAGCAAAGATATCTTATAGAAACAATAGGAAACTACTATACCTTACAAGGATAGACAATATATAGGCATCAAATAATTTGCCAACTAGCTCACCAAAATACAGATTAAATTGATTGATATTAAGGGTAAACAATTAATATCAAAAGAGGTTAAAAGAAGAAAGTTTCTTAATCACCTACTTGTATATATATCTGCGATATTAATTCCCTTAATTAAAGACAAATGGATATATAACCAACTTGTGCATTGAGCAGAGTCATATAAAGTATTAAAGAAAGCAATTGCCCCACTACATATACCGACTAGACTCTACCAACAAAATCTAAAATTAACTAATCAAGACTAAAATCAACGAAGAGACCATAATCGATATAGATCAAACTATAGTAATAGTAATAAACCTCCCTTTAAGACCAGTCATGATAAAGAAAAGGAATCTAATTAGGATACTATTATAAAAAAATTGGACAATAAGATGAGAATGCAACTGATAAGAGATAAGAAATGTCTATAGTGTTGGAACCCTAAGCACTCTTATAAAGATTGTAGGAAGTGATAAAACAAGGTACTCTTGTGAACCACAGTATAGGATCTTGCTATAACTACTATATCGAAAGTCAATAAGGATAAAATCAAAGAACGACCCCTGTTGATATAACCAATTAACTATAATAAGGTTTAAATTAAAGCAAACGACTGACCAACTCTGACTCTGATAGATCTCTAAATAAAAGCAGGAGATCTGATCAATTTTATATTTGTATACTTATATAAAATACTAATAAAGAGTATTGAGAAAATATTTTTAGGTATAGCCTTCAAAGAATCTAAAGTAATAATTGACAAGATATGTATAATCAAATTAGATTAGATAGGATATATAGAAGAACATATATTCTATATAATATACCTTAATAGCTGAAACATAATTCTCAGGGAACCTGTACTTAATAAGGTTCCTGCTATAATCCCTACAGGTCAGGAACCAATCACTATCTAGCCTGGAAATATTCCTTATTTTCCCTTAAAAATGTAGAAAAGTTCTAGAACTACTAAAAGTAGAATCTGAACTGTATATCTAGAAGTAACTTGTGAGACAGTTACAGACTATAGTGAACCAAATAACTAGGATACTATTAGTGATATAGAAAATACTAATATAGAAGTAGATATTATAACTACAGTACTATCTATATAAAAGCAATTTAATCCAATAATAGAATTTCCTAAATTATTTCCAAAAGAAATTCTATGGGACTTACCACTACTTAAAAAGGTCAACCACTACATCAAACCCAAACTTGGAAGAATATGAATACTACCATAGAGACTATTAAGTCATCGATTCAAACACTACATCTACAACAAAATTACCAGAGATGAAAAGACAGGATGAATCTACTAAGTAGAAAATAATACTAATATAGTTACTATGTTTACTATCCCTAAATGAGATAAACTGGAAGAAGTCAGATTTATTAACGACTGTAGAGACTACAATGTTGTAGTCGAACTAGACTATATACCACTATTTGATATTAATGAATTAATTGAACTAGTAGTAGCAAATCCTATTTGGTCAAAAATAGACCTAGTGGATGGCTTCCATAATATCAGAATTGATCCAGAATCAGAGAAACACTCTATGTTCTTAACATATTTAAGATATTATAGAAGTAGAGTCATGCAACAAGGAGACCATAATATATAAGCTACTATAGTCTGAGTAATATATGAAGTATTCAAGGATAGGCTCTACAAGGATTTAATAGTCTATATTGATAATATTATTATTCTTACTAAGACCTATGAACCAAATATTACTACTCTTATAATAGTATTATAATGCTTATAAGATAAAGAATGTCATGAAGTGATATCTAACCTTATCATAAGTATTTGAGCTCTTATACAATGACTTTAGATATCTATATACACTCTAGGTATACTCTTAGTAGTATAGTACAAATATTTCTATTCCTTATCTATAAGAGATAAGTATATAAAATGAATAAAAATCTTGAAGTTGTTTATAATCATTATAGATAGTTAAGACCCTTATGGTACATCTATTGATCCTTAAGGGAGCTATAGTTTAAGTTTCATAAGTATCTGATCAATAGTTCAATAGTTATACCTAAATTAATATACTGACTATATATATATATACTAGCTATACTAGCTGTTACCTTAAGGTCTTGGTATTATCTAAATTAAAGTTATTACCCTGAACTTTAGAAAAATAACTCGATAAAAATAAATAAAATAATGAAGCTATGAGGGTGTACTTTAGACCAAAGTATACCTAATGACATTATAAGGGAGTACGCTCTAAGCTAAGGCTAAAGATATAGTTGAAATATAAAGTTCTCTAAATTTAATATTTCCAAGTTGTATCTAGGCCTATTTACTATTCTAATTCTATTTCTACAATCTATTTTGTGATCGAAAGAATACTTATAGACCTATATGACCTTTAGTAAGTTTAAATAAAGTCCATAAAAAAGTTTATCTATTACTAATAATAACTCTATAAATAATATGGACATTGAGATAAATTAAAATTCTATGATCTTTTACTTATCGACACTTATCTAATAATAATCTATTTATGACTCACAAGTCTTTATTAATAGAGTTATAAGCAGTTGAAAACTATTTTTATTAGATACTAGATACTATTAAGAAAATACTACTAGAAGCTCAAATAGATAACTTAATGATACTGCCAGGTAATAACTCAATAGTATTAGGGATTGGTGCTATATCGGAAGTAGAAACTAGTTATTTTGACTAAGTATTCTTCAATAGAATAAGTCAGGTTAAGTAAAGTATATAAAACATATAGGTATAGGAATCTTCTCTATATTTGGACTAGTAACCTATGATAATGAGTACAAATTATGACTACATTAATAAAAGTATAGATGGCATAATACTTAAGAAGAAATTCTAAAGAAGTGACAAGTAGGTGTATATCCCCCAAAATATTTTTTCAAGAAATATCTACTATTACTATGTATTATAAATAGTGAGAGTAGTTTCCAGTTGAATTTAATTCTACTATTAAGAGTATTTAAAAGTAAGAGTACCTCGAGTATATAAAGCCTACAAAGTTCTAAGTCTAGTTTACTTTATTCCCAACTAACGAAAGATTTATTTTGTATTGCAAAATAAGATCTATTAGAAAGAATTAAAATGGATTGAACTTTCTGCTATAGGATTTTATTTTGAGTTATAGAATAAATATCATTGCAGTAGTAGAAGTACAGCCATCCTATTTTCTAGTTACAAGAGTACTATAAAGGTCTATAGAGCCTCTATAATATTACTTTATAGACAAGTAATTCTTGTTTTATCTGTATATCATATACTCAAATAAACTATGTTTAACTCTCAAATACTAAGAGAGACTAGCCAGTCTTACTGATTTATTACACTCCCAGATATCACACCTTATACTATCATACAGCAACTGTATAATCTTCTATAATCTGGAATAGATACGAAAGATGATATGCCAATAGAGAATATCTTTTCATGAGGAATGGAATCCTCTAAACAATAGTTCTACTCCCCAGATAAATTAATATTATACTTGCAAGGGTTCCTACTGAGTCTATTATATCGCTTTAACCTACCAACTCAATGGCCACTATAGCGAGCAGGTAGTAATACCTCTTTACAATATCTATAATGTCTACTACTATATGCTATAAGAAATACTCACCCAACCACCTTTTAAGAATAATATGACTAATTATTAGCTTGTATCATTCAAGATAGGGTCTCTGAATTCGAATACCATTGGACTGAGATTGCAGACCTTATAAGAGGTTTATAAGTATAGGCAAATCTTCTAGTCAAATCATAGGAGACTTATAAAGTAGTACAAAAAGCTTACTAGACAGTTTTTAAAGATACCAAAGATATATATAAAGACTTCAAATTACTACAGCTGCAAGTAACCAAGGAAGTAGCTACTCTTAAAGGCCAAACTGAAGGATAACAAGATGTAGTTTAATGATTGACTATATGTATTAGTGAAGTGCTAGAAAAACAGTAAAAAGTACTGACTGACAAGCTTATATAGGATACAAAGACCATTATCGATGTAGCAAAGACTGAGTTTGATACTACTAAGGCAGACGTAGGTAAAGTAAGTAATTGGATATAGAAGGTGATTAAATAAGAATAGAATAATTGTATTCAAAGTTATAAAATGAATAGGGAATTGGTGGAAGCCCTCTCCTATCTCATTCAAACTTATAAGAAAAAACTCAAAAACCTTACTGAGAAGCCACTCAACTAACCAAATCCTACCAAATACACTTGATCAATTCACACTAATAGTTTTATCTGCAATATCTATATTGGCCTAATGGATAGTCTCGTACTTCAACTACTACTACCTCCACCTCTACCATCTCCACTCTACTAGTGAAGAAGACTAAAGTTCTTTCCAAAAAGAAAGAACTTCATAACCTCCTATTACTTCTAAAGTTTGATGGAACTTCAAGTAAGTTGAAGGAATTCTTAATAAAAGTAGACTATATATTCGAATACATACCACTAATATATTCTACTCACAGTAAAAAGATCCTCTTCATAGTCGATCTATTAATAGGTAAAGTAAGTACTTGATATTATACTAACTAGTATAAGCAAATACCAGATACTAATTTTGGATAGGTCGAATAGAACACATTTAATATCTTTAAATAAGAATTTATTAATACCCACTAGAACTAGTATGAGAAACATGATATAAAGGTCTTCCTTTAGAAGAAGTACTAGAAGAAAAGTGAAGTAATGAAGGATTTCATTACTAGAGTTAGGGTTCATTAGTTGGTAGTAGAACTACTATAAAAATTGCTCTAAGAGCACCTAATTGTAGCTATTTAACTAGAAACTAGAGCTCATATAGTCTAAGTCAGTACTAATAAAGATATTCTTGATAAGATGCCTGTTAGTATAGAAATATGCTTCCAGGCTATCGCTAATACTAAGTCTCAGGTCGAGTACAAGAAGGTAAGGGAGGCACATGCACAAAGCTAGTTCTGTCAAAAAGAACAAACTACTGGTGTAAAGAAAGAGATAGCCCCTACTCTTGAAACTAATAAGAAGAAGTTCAAGAATCTTAAAGACTAAATCTCAAAGTCGAAGTAAAAGGTGAAAACTAAGCCTGATATCAAATATAAACTCAAGTCCAATACTTTTTCTAAGAAGGAAAAAAAGCCTAGCCAAGATATAGTGACTTAGGCTATACGGCAGGTTCGGAAGAGGGATATGTAGTTTATCAAGTATGAAGATAAGTCCCATATAATGGGTGACTGTATAGTGGAATAGAAACTATCGGCAAAGGTAAAAGGACAGAGAAAAGCTAAGGAAGAAGTAAAGAAAGTAGCAATAGTAGTAGCTATACTAGAGCTACTGGAGATTTGTTTTAGTAAGATCATTAATGATGACGAGTTAAACTATAGAGAAAATTTGGACTATTAGAGACATAGGCCATCTAGTATATTAGGTTAGATGGTCTCGCAAGATTGGTTTTCTATTTATATTGTAAAGAAGGACACTTCTATAGGAAGCTAAAAGGAGGAATATATTGGAGAACCTATAGATATTGACTCTGCTTTTATTAGTTCTATTTTTTGCAATTTGTTTTCCTTTACTTTTTCTTCTTTACTAAATAAAAATACAAAAAAGGGGATAAAAAGAAAAGCTAATAATGAGGTGGTTCCTCTTGTCAGCGAACTTCAAAAAAGACTACAAAAAATACTGGTATCGGATATTTCTTTAGATAGAATATAGGATCTCTCTTTGGCATGAAAATCTAGTGTAAAGATATTGAAGTTTAATGGCTTGAAATTTCTTATTTCTATTAAGTTATCATGGATATATGGAGGAATTAAATGCGACCTTTCTATTAATACTTTAGTTAATATTAGTACTGAAGCTATGATTTTCGATTATGACTTCATTAAATAGATAATATTACCTTTAGTTAAGAGGGAGAAAAGACTGAGATTAGAGAGTACTGACAGCTCAATTCTTAAGAAATCTAGTACAGTATAGGTTCGAAACTTGTAGATGGAAGTCCTTAATGTAAGATCAGGGCGAAATAAAACCCTTAATCTGGTAACTGAGATTGTATACTTTGAACTAGGTCTTCTACTCATTTTGGAGATAGATTGGATTAAAGCCAATTGTAATAAGCTTTGAATTACCACTTCTTATAGGCTTGAGCTTAGAAGGGTATTGGAAATTAAGGAAGTTACTGATTTCACTGATTTTGACAAAGTATTTATAAAGACTCAGTATGTTGGAGTTATTAAAATAGGGGAATAGGATCAAGTTCTCAAATAGAGATATCTATAAGGTTATAAAAATAATAGTAATAGAGAACTTAGAAAAACTTACTAATTGATTATTATCTCAGTATAGAGATTTTATAAATATCTTTAGAAAGGAGATATAATCTACTCTTACTGCTCATAGCCTATAGGATATAACAATCGAGTTGCAAGAAGTAAAAAGTCCTTCATCAGGAAAGTTATATCCCCTTTTCTCTGATAAACTAGAGCTTCTTAAAGAGTACCTTAATAAGATGCTCTAAACTAGTAAGATTAGATCGAGCAAAAGCAGTACTAGTACTCCTATTTTCTTTACTAAACAACCTAATAGTAAGCTCAAGATAGTCATTAACTATAGAGGGCTTAATGCCATTACTAAAAAAAATAAGTATCTCTTACTACTCATGACTACTCTTATAGAATAAGTTAGCACTTTATAGATTTTCTCTAAACTTAACTTAAAACTTAAGTTTAACTTACTAAGAATAGTAGCTAGAAATAAGTAGAAAACAGTATTCAAAACTAGATATAGCTTATATAAGTATATAGTTATACCCTTTGGGCTAACTAATACTCTATCTATTTTCTAATGATATATTAATAATATTCTATCTAAAAGAATTGATTAAAAGATCATTATATATATTAATAATATCCTTATATATACTTAGACTAATAAGTAATTATTATAAATTATTCTTCATCTATCACAGATCTTATTACAAATACTATTATAGATACTGTCATGGACACTATCATGAATACTATTATGACTACTATAATTATTGTACTATGAACCTCGATATTATACTAGTAACCTACCTACTTACTAGTATAAAAGTATACTATTTTGGACTTAATTCCTTAAAACCTTATATCCTGCAATAGTCATGCCAGTACTAGTACAACTCTCATCGATCCTCTCGTATTTAATCCCTATTCTAGACTAGTTAGGCTACTGACTATATCCTAGAAGTCCTAACTAAGTATTTACTTAACTAGGGAATCTACTAGATTAGTTTACTAGAATAACCTTACTTCACTTGAACCTCAGAACCTATGAGAGTTATGCTAGTACTGGTATGTCTCTCAAATAAGAAATTAATCTTCCTATGCTATCTTTACTTAAAAGGGCATTAGAAATCAAGGAGGTTACTGATTTCACTTACTTTAATAAAATACTTACAGAGACTCAGTATATCGGACTTATTGAGATTAGAGAATAGGATTATCAGAAGTTCACTAATAGGGACATTTACAAGGTTATAAAAATAACTGTAACTGAGAACCTTGAGGAACTTACTAATTGATTATCATCTCAGTATAGGGATTTTGTGAAAATCTTTAGAAAGGAAATACAATCTGCCTTTTCCTCTTATAGTCCATAAGACATAACAATCGAGTTAGAAGAAGGAAAAAATCCGCCATCAAGAAAGTTATATTCCATTTCCCCTAATGAACTAGATCTTCTAAAAGGATACTTTGATAAGATACTCTAAATCGGCATGATTAGAGTGAGCAAAAACAGTGCTAGTACTCCTATTTTCTTCACCAAATAACCTAATGGCAAGCTTTGAATAGTTATAGACTATAGAAGTCTCAATTCCATTATTAAAAAAGATAAATATCTTCTGCTACTCATGACCACTCTTATAGAACAAGTTGGTACTTCACAAGTTTTCTCCAAACTCGACTTAAAACTTAGATTTAACTTATTAAGAATAGCAGCTAGAGACAAGTGGAAGATAGTATTCAAGACCAGATATAGCTTGTATGAGTATACAGTTATCTCTTTTGGGCTACCTAATACTCCATCTGTCTTCCAACAATATATTAATAAAATTCTATCTAAGAGAATCAATCAAGGGATCATTATATATATTGATAATATCCTTATATATACTCAGACTAAAGAAAAACATGTTGAACTCATCTATTAGGTATTATAAAAGCTAACAGAGAATAACGTTTATATTAATATTGACAAGTATATCTTCTATATCACTAAGGTAGAATTCATAGGATTTAAGGTTGGCACTAAAGAGATACAGATAAGTCAGAAAAAAGTCAAGAATATCTTTGCATGGCAAGCCCCTCAGAATATCAAAGAAATATAGAAGTTTATTAGTTTTACTAATTTCTATCACTAGTTTATTAAAGGCTTTAGTAGTTTAGCTCTCCTAATTCAAACACTTATGTACAATGGAATTCCTTGAAATTAAATATAGTAGTATCAAACGGCCTTCAATAAACTAAAATATAGATTCACCACAACTCCAATACTATACTATTATCATCCCGAATGACTAAAGATAATTGAAATAGACATATCTGATCTAGCAAAAGCTAGTATCCCATCTTAGAAAGAACTAGACAGTTGTTAATATTTTGTCACTTATTATTCGAAGAACTTTATTCTAGTAGAGTTTAATTATAATATCCATAATAAGGAAATAGTTGTAATTGTCAACTGCTTTCAGGAATAGAGATACTTCTTGATGGGTACTCCTGAGGAGATAATTGTATATATAGATCATGAGAACCTTAAATACTTTAATTCTATGAAGTTACTCAATCCAAAGTAAGGTAGATAGGTAGAAATATTAAGCCAGTTCAATTTTAGGATCATCTACTACCCAGGTAACAAGAATAGCAAGGCTGATACGTTTTCCCATCAGGTTGATAGTAACCTTAAAAAAGGAAGGGAGAAGTAAGACTATATAATTTCGATGTTCAAACCTAGTCAATTCCAACTGAGTTCGGGTGAGAAGGTACTAGTAACGCATTGAATTATAGTAGTGAAGACCTTACAAACTGAAAAATCAATATAGCTAAAGGAAATCCTAGAGACTGACCTTATAGATGAGAAGTAGTTAGGGATTTAGAATGCATTGAAGTTTGGCAAGGAGTATCTTAGTCTCGAATACTATAGTTTGGAAGATAATATAATGACCTATGAAAAACATTTATATATTCTTGACAACAACTCTCTCAAGCTAAAGGTAGTATTCCAGAGCCATGATGCTAAAGTTGCAGGATACTTCGGATATGATAAGACCCTTAAACTAATAAAATGAAATTACTACTGGCCAAATATGAAAGATTAGGTATGTAACTATATCCACATATATGACACTTATAAGCACAACAAGATAGTGTGATATAAGAAATATAGCAAACTTATACCTCTTCTAATTTCTTATAGGCCGTGGAAATATATTTCGATAGATTTCATTACTGATTTACCTCTAGTCAAAGGATATAATCATTCTAGATTATTATCAATAGGTTTGCTAAGATAGTTTATTTCATTCCTTTAAAGAACTAGAAGGCTAAGGAGTTAGATAAGATATTTATCAAGGAGGTATGGAAACTATATAGGTTGCTAAAGAGGATCGTTTTTAATAGAGACTCGGTATTTAAAAGTTCATTTTGGATAGAAGTCATAAGCTTATTAGGAGTTGAGTTAGATAAGTCCTCAGCATATTACCTTCAGACAGATAGTTAAACTGAATAAGTCAACCAGTTCCTAAAGCATTATCTATAGACATATTACTATTGGGATCAGAATGACTAGGTTGAGTTACTTCCATTTACTGAGTTTTATTACAATAATACTATCTACTCTAGTACCAAATGTACTCCTTTCTATACAGTATATAGTCAATATCCCAAGAATAACTTCCAGAACCTAACTAAAGCCTCAACTAAATCTAATAAGCCTAAGATAGCTAAGACAGTCAAAACCTTGAATGCAATGAAAGAGGCAATGAGAGAGAATATAAAGACAGTGCAGGCTTGCATATCAAAATACTATAATCTTAAGGTGGTAGAGAAGGAACCAACATTTAAGGAAGGAGACTAGATTATAGTTAATACTAAGAATATTAAGATTTTATTATAGGATAACATCCAGCTCTACCATAGGTACTAGAGCTCTTATAGAATGACCCTTAATATCCATATAGACTCTAGGTATACTCATAGTAGTATGATGCAAGCGTTTCTAATACTTATCTATAAGAGATAAGTATATGAAATGGGTATAAACCTCGGAGTAGTTTATAATTATTATAAATAGTTAAGACCCTTATAGTACGTCTATAGACCCTTGAGGGAGCTACAGTTTAAGTCTCATAAGTATCTGATCAATAGTTCAATAGTTATACCTAAATCAATATACTGACTATATATATATATACTAGCTATACTAGCCATTACTC